>PVLA01008852.1:0-83250 GCA_004027455.1 Hydrochoerus hydrochaeris | reverse complement strand
GGCTTTCATAGCCCAAGTGACCCAAAAATTAACTCAGGCTTTACAGATTGATTGGAAACTTCATTGCGTGTACCAGCCTCAAAGCTCAAGACAAGTAGAAAAGATAAATAGGACTTTAAAAATGGTGATAACTAAAATGGCCTTAGAAACTGGTGAAAACTGGGTGAGTCTCCTTCCTTTTACCCTTTTGCGTGCACGTTGTACTCCCTATGTTGCTGGAATTTCCCCTTTTGAGACACTATATGGAAGACCTCCACCCCTCATCCCTAAGATATCTGAGAAAAAGCTTGCTGATCTTGCTAATCAGGGCCTTATTAAGTCCCTCCAGGCAATTCAGCCCATCCTGACTTAAACTCACTGCTTATTCAGACAACAGCACCCAGCACCTGAGGCCTCTTCAAGGGATGACCAACCTGCTGCTGACCCCAGAATGTTAGTCCTCATCAAACAGCAACACTGGGAATCCCTCAAGCCTTGCTGGGAGGGACCCTATACCATGGTCCTCAGCACCCCAACTGCAGTCAGGGTTACCAGAAAGCCAGCCTGGATTCACTACACGCACATCAATCTGGTCCTGAC
This sequence comes from Hydrochoerus hydrochaeris, assembly GCA_004027455.1. Lineage (NCBI taxonomy): Eukaryota > Metazoa > Chordata > Mammalia > Rodentia > Hydrochaeridae > Hydrochoerus > Hydrochoerus hydrochaeris. Next base: position 82,671 of record PVLA01008852.1, on the reverse strand, counting down.
ATCCAACGATGACCACCCTCCAGATAAGTGGACTATGCAACCCTAAGGACCCTTTAAAGCTTAAGATAACCAAATGCTTTTAATGTTGTTGCTTGTTTGTGGCTTCCCTTTGGGAGCCCTGCGAGCCCCTGTTCACTACACTGTTTATGGGACCTGGTTAATAACTGACTATAATACTGGTGAGGTGTTGGCAACTAATGCAACTGTCCAGGGTGTTGTAACCCTAGACCTTTGATTTCGACTGAATAGGGCCCCCACTGATGGTTTACCATTATCCAAGAGTGTAAAGGGACATTGAATGCGCTCCAGCTTACAAAGATCTGGGATTGTTTTTCCTTTCTTTTTAAATTTTATTTTATTTTTAATGGCAGCTAAAGGTATTCAGATTACAGTTAAGTTGTGGCCTTTTAAAAAAATATATTTTCTTGGATTATTTAGAACATGCAAGCCTCATATTTTTAATCAGATGAAATATGTATGAAATTAATGAGTTTTTCTGATTGTAGACTCATCATGACTTTTCAGTACAATCAATTGTGATATTTACAGTGTATGCTAAAATTCAGAATTTTCCAAATACTGAAATTCTACCAGCATTCTTTGATAAGCCATGTGTGCAAAATTTAAAATTTTTATAGTCACCTAAAATTTGCATAAAATATGTTTGAAGTATTTCAAATTTACAGTGAAGTGTAGCATTTTAAGGTAGTGAAAACACATGGAATGTTTCAATATTTTAGACTACTGAAAGAAAATTACTTCAAGGATTTTATTGAAAGTTTTAATGTTGTCTGAAAAGCAAGAGGAAGGAAATTGACTGGTAATAAGTAAAAAAAGAGGGACATGGAAAGTGGTTTTGTCTTCAAGTAAAATGTCTGGCTGTGCCAGAATGTGAAAGAAGATAGAAAAAGCTCAACTTGAAGGTGTGTAGTAAGTTGTAGAAACATTGAAGAGATGTGAATATTATTTGCCTTGGTTTATAGTACCTGCCAGTAACAGGTTTGAAAAGAAACAAATCTGTTCAGAATTTGACAGTATTAGATAAGTTTTGGTAGATTTATTCATAGGACTGGTGAACCTTTACTGCAAAATTTTTCCATTAAAATGAGATTATACTCTCAATATTGTTCATGCTCGCCTGAGAAGGAATTCTGTTATGCTTGAAAATGTGTTACTTAAAACTGAGATGGTTAGATCACTAAGATTAAATATATCTAGTTTCATAGTAAAAGACCAAAACTATAGACATCTCACTACACTCATTAACCGAGACCTAGCTAGCCTTGGCAACTCTATATCTAAATTAAAAGATTCTCTAAGCTCTTTAGCTGAAATGGTTTTACAAAACCACCGAGGCTTGGACCTCCTTTTTCTAAAAGAGGGAGGTCTCTGTTTGGCCTTAGGGAAAACCTGTTGCAAATATACAAACCACTCTGGAGTTATTAGACAAAATATGGCTGCCCTTAAAAAAAATGCCTACAGGAAAGGGAACAAGCTCAACTGACAGAACAAAATTGGTTTGAATGTTGGTTCTCATTCTCCCCTTGGTTGTCCACCCTCATATCAGCAGCCATAGGACCCCTAATAGTGCTTTTAGTGGGTGTAACTATCGGTCCCTGTATCATAAACTGGTGTCTTATGTAAAAGGCCAAATACAGGCTGTCAAGCTGATGATCTTAGCAACCCAGGGTTATGAGCTAGTACCTGTAGATTCAACTATGAGCCAATGATTTGGCTCACTGACAAAAATCAGTGGGGAATGTTGTAATCTAACTCAAGCACCACCATTCTGTTCTGTATGCACCACACCCTTTGACCTAAACTGGCAACCATTGTCCCAAATTGCACTTTGTGCTTCTCATGACTCCAGTAATTGTGTTCCTCCCTTAATGCCCACTGCCTGCATGCATAATGTGTCCCTGGATTAGACTAGCCACAAACCTCTGTACTTGGACCCTAGGCAAACAACAGGATGTCCTGTTTCCTCAGGAATGCACAAGTGTGGCTCCCCCCACCTTTGTGGTTTTTCCCTTTATAAACCACCCCAAATCTCAGCCTAGTTGCACAGCAGTGTAAATTCCACCCTCACTCTGTGTCTGATACCAGCCTAAATAATAAAGTGCTCTTTTCTTTTTCCTCCAAGATGTCTTGGCCTTTTTATTCTTTTTGCCTTTTTACAATTTTCTTTTTATTTTGGGGTGCAGCCTTTTGGGGTACAACATTGAACACTTATTTTGGCTTTTAGGAGTGTTATTGAAGATATATACTGATTTCTGTCTTTAAGAATGTAAAAAAACAAAAATGCTAATTTTAATCTAATCTGGCCACCAAGAAGTAAATATAGAACAATAAGACAAGCACATACTTTTGTTAACTGAAGCACTTTATTTCTATAATATTTAAAATCTTTGAAGGTTAGGAAAGAATTCAGCTTTGTTCTCTGCTACCTGTTAAATTTATTACATAAATTGGGAAATAGCAGGATCCTTTATTTGCAACAGAGACAACAGATAGGAGAGTTAAAAAGAGTAGAGAACAGTTATTTACCACCTCTGATTGCCCTTGGCTAGCTGAACTAAAGAAATGTTACTCCTATCCTAAACCACACTGCCTTGGAATTCAGCTAGGAGGCCAAACTGTAATAGAAAGGTTGTCATCATCCTCCCCATCTGTACTTCTGCCTTCTCTCCTTACCTGGGTTCTAATGGAGGGCATTAAGCAGGGATCAGAGAACAACACAGAGCTCTCAGGAGTGGAACAGAGATGCTATACTGTCTTATGTAAACCAAGGGCTTCAGTGGGCTCAACTGCCTAAAGTTTTTGGTTTTAGTAATTTAATAGTCACTTGACTTCAATGTGACTACAAGGCAACATAAATTTAAAATTAACTAAATTTTCAGAGAGGATGTGGATCACTCTTTAGTCCTGAGAATAGAGATTGTTCCATTTATAATGTACCCTTGGAACATATCTCTGTACCTATAAGGAATAATTTTGTTTTGTGTGGCTCTGGGAAATTGACCTCAGGAACTTCCACTGAGCTACATCTCCAGCCTTTTTTATTTTGAGAGAAGAACTCAGTCACTAATTTACCCATGCTGGGTTCAAATTTATGATTTTCCTGCCTCAAGCCTCCCAAAGTTCTGAAATATAGGTGTATGACACAATGCTTAGCTGGAATAATTTGTGTTTAGAGGGGTAATGCAGATACCTAGGAAGTCCAATACCCCTCTCAGAGTCAATACTGAGAGCTGGACAAAGGAAATATTTCCAAGGACAAGTGCTTAAAATGCAGACAAAAACATCAAATGTATTTCCTCTTTTTCAAGAAAGCAGGTCGTCAACATTTTATACTACATGCTTCTAACAAAAGATTATTTCCCCACTTTTCCTGTCTTAATGAAATACTTTATTGCTCTTTTTCTGCTTTTAGTATGCCTTTATTTATCCCTCTGAATCCATTCCCCCATCCTTCAGTCTTCTCTACACTACTCTCTGCCTGGAACACTAATTGGCATGAACATCACTGGGTTCTTTTGGCCTAAAGTTTCTGGTTGGGTTGGACCAATGAGAATGTTACTGTTAACTAAGAGTTCTTTTGAACAATTTGAAGAGAAATCATAAACTGGCAAGCTGCAGCCCCCTAAGGTTAGCGTCTCTTGGCTTTGAGTGTCAGTGACTCTTGAGCCCAGGTGTGACGGCTCTTAAGGCTATGGGTCTTCCTGGCATCTGCTCCAGCTTCTCAGCAGATGAGGCTCAAAGCCCCAGTCAGCCCCCAGGTAGGGATTCTGACTAGGGACAGGTTCTCTCAAGCAACGCTACATTGGAAATGCTGCAGTACAGGGTGGGGATGGGGGTTGAACAGCTTCAGGGAATCTGCTACAGCTGCAAATGTCATGGTCACAGCTCCTTTGGACTTGGGGTGACATGGCTGCTCATTTGACAGTCCTAAATTTCTGTGAAACTGGAGGAACTGCTGTCACAGATGGTGCTGCTTTAGAGGCAGACTCCAGAAGGGACAGCTGTATTGCTCACGGCCCGTTGAAGTGTTAGAATTTGGGGGACACTGGTAATGAGCTGTTGCTCCTCTTCAGCCCTTGCTTTCTCAGGCCTCATCTCTGTCTGTCTGTCAGAGGCAGCAGCAGTCTCTAGAGCAGCTCAGAGCAGGACAGGCTGGAACAGACTGATGTGGCTTTGGCTCAGCCTTAGCTCCTGTCCATGTGGCCAGCGGCAGCCACCAAAATAGTGCAGAGCTGGCAAAAAGACACCATGGGCCACCCTTTAGAAGACAGTGTGGAGCGAAGGCCAGAGCATAAGCTGTCAGTTGGCTCACACCCTCCATGCTGTTGGAGGCAAAGAGAAGGGCTGGCCGGTCCTTTACTCCTACCTGGAGAAGGCATGGTAGTACACAAGAGAAAGCAGGGCCATGAGAGAGGTTACCTTTTGGTCTGGGTGCTTCCTGTGTTCCTGTGTCCTTGCTCATCGCAAGCCAAACAGTTGCAGTAACATTGTAACATAATGAATTATTCACCTATTTGTGATAATGTCCATGTAATCAACTATGTTTGACAGTTGAATAAAAGTGTAATATATAAAATTATGTGAAATATATACTACTCAATGATAACAATTTATGACTATATTACTTATTAATAGTATACTGTGTTATGCCAGCAGCAGCCTCATGTATCTTGTGCTTACTGTAGTCTTGGTTATATCAAATGGTTATATAAGTGACTGGTCTATACCATATTGCCTTATATAAGTAACCTCTTATGTTCCCATAGTGATAAAAATACTTAATGACTCATTTCTCAAAACATACCTTTATCATTAAGGGATGTATGACTATTGATAGTGGGTTGTGTCCTAAACAGATTCACTCCTAAAACTCCATTCTTGTGGCAGTACATAATATTGCACAGCAGTAAACACTGAGTATGTTAGAAGATGAAAATAATATTTAGCATCATGTAGGCACTTAAAATTAAGCTGTAGAGTTGAATGTATTGATATGGAAAGATGTTTTTCTTTTGGGCTGGTGGAGATTGAACCCAGGGTCTCACTCATGCTGGGCAAGTGCTATACCACTGAGCTGCATCAGCATCCCCACGACACATCAGTCAGTGTATAAACTGTAAAGGTCTCAGAGTAGTATTTTTTATTCTTTTTTAAAACCTGTATGTAACATTCTTCTATGCATAAGCATAGACTGCCTTTATTTCCTTAGTATTTTAATATGGAAACTTCTAAATAAGTGCAAATATAATGGGAATAATATAACAAACATGAAAATATCCATTGTGCGGATTCAACAATTATCAATTTCTGGAAAATCTTGTTTTATATCTTGTTTCATAATAATGAAAAAGATTTGATTTTAGTTAAAACAAGTTAAGAGTAGGTACTCATTTAACATTTTCTCTTACTCATAGACTATACCTTAGAGAAAATCAGTAAAATTTAGGAAACAATACCCCAATAGTGTTCCTCTCAGTTTTCCAATATCATTCTCAAATTGTGCCTAATGTATTTTTTTGAAATTTTGGCTTGCTCAGTTTTTTCTCTACTTAAACTTCTCAAAAATGTCTTCTGTAGTACTCCTCAATATCAAAACAAAAAGCACATTACTCTAAGAGTTTGTGTATATGAAATAAAATAACTTACTGAAAGTGCCTAGTTATTTTGAAATGTCATTTTTATTTTTTAAATGGATATGTTTTTAATTTTTTAACATTTAATTTAAATTTAACATTTAATTTTAATTTTTTAAAAAATTTTTAATTTTATTTATATTTAATAAAAGTACTGTTTTACTATCGAATAACTTTGACATAGTAGGAAGATAGGCCACATTAGTCTTCTGGCTTCGTGTCTTCTGAGGCAACCTGACAAAGACCCCTGAGAGCTAAGGCCCCAAGTTAAGAGTCACAGCCTAGCATTTTCTCCCTATTTAAGATCTGCTCTGGTCCTTTGATTTGGCTTCCTTGGCTTTGAAACTCCCCTCTCTGTGAAGACTTTGGCTTGAATGCAAAGTCTTGTGTGTTTTCCACTCTAGACCTCCTCAGGTCTTATGCCCTACTCTACAAGTGACTCTCACTTGTCAGCACTATAGAAACTTGTCAGCACTATAGAAACTGATCTGGGCCTGGCTGATGCCCTGCAAGACAGTTTTGGGCCTATAACCCATAAGTGCTAATGTATTAATTCATTTGAGGAATTACTATTGGGTACCAGCTATGTTTCTGGCACTCAAGTAGGCCTTGGAGGCACTCTGATAAAAAAGGATAGAATCCCTGTCCTTACAGAGAGTGTACTTCATGAAGGAAATAAATAAAATGTAAAGGTGCAATATTACATAATGGGATAATTGCTACATTGTGAAAAGTAGTTTATGCTATGAAGCTTAAAACCGGGTCGCTAAGTGGATCAGGGAAGTCTTCCAAGAATATTATGCAGACAAGAGATAAAGGAAGGCACTCTCCTACATCTAAATTAAAAACTTTCTCTTGTTTATTTGTAAAGTATGGTTTCTTAGAAGTAAAATGGTTGCCAAAGCAGCCTTTAGTATGGGAGCTATTTTCACTGAAATGTCTAAGAGATACTAAGTAAAGAGTTTGATTACTTGAAGGTATGGTTTAGAAAATAATGTGTTCCCTTCCCAGAGCTGTTATGGCCTTCCAGGTAAAATCGACTTCTCCTCCTTCCATTGTTCTTCCCCATTGTCTCCACAATACATGTGGAGCATCTGTATTACCACTGCTCCTGTGAAAAGATCCATCATTCTGCCCTCTGTCTCAGACCTCTGTGTAATACCTACACATCACAGACATCCTTAAAAAAATCTGTGGTTTAAATTGATTTTAATTTTATTTTTATGTTCCACCATTTATTTTTATTACTTTATCATCAGGACACTATATGAATCTTCAGAAAGTTTAGCTTTATTTTATATTTCTTATTTTTCAATGAGAGAATGAGGTAGTGGTAGTAAAGGCATTTATTCTGGAAGGTGAAGTATGATGGGAAACTCATTTCCTGTAGAGTAATTCAGAAGTCCCCACCGCAGGCGAACACCTCTATGATGGAGATATTGGGCTTATAATTTATCAGGGCTGGGTTTTAGACAGAGATTGAACAGCAGGCAAGGAGAAGCCTGTGCCCTGCTTTACCATGCCTTCCTGGGCTCTGCAGTAATGTGCTTTAACTTATTAAAGCTGAAGAGTTTATTTGCTTTGAATTATTTTCTTTTCTAACTTTCAAATACACATGCACAAACACACACATATATGTTTGTATATATACCTAGGGCTTTAGGTAACTCCTCAGATGGACTATTCTCTAAGTCTTTTCAGATGATAAATAAATGGCATGTCTATTGTGACAACCTACTTGGGGCTCCTACTTTGAATAATTTATAACTCTTACATTCAGACATTCCCCACATTGAGCAGGTCTTACTATCACTTGCACATTTCATGATAACTTTATTATCCCAGACAAAGCAAGAGCCATTAATAGTTCAGAAAACATTTTATTACATTAAACTAAAGTTTAGATTAGTGATGGGAATTTATGGCTTCCAGAAATGAAATTAGCTTTGCTTATGACCTTGGAGGAAAATAAAAATCTCTTCATTTCACTCTAGTTTTAAGCCAGCACCACAACATATTTTACACTAGTAGTTCTGGTAACCTTACAAATACTTCTGAGCATCTCTGCCTTACTAATGCTCCTAGGAATAAAAGATAAATAAGAGCAAAGTGGTTTTCTCAATCTCTATTTTTCTTTCCATTTATTAAAAGGAAAGTTATAATATCAAGAGAAACAAATACAACTTTTGCTAGAATTTATTTAAATAACCATGGTTAGGTTTTACAGTTCAAGTCCAATTAATTGTATACCATTTTACTTCATTTACTTTACTCTTCTAATATTAGAATAATACTTTATACTATCATTGAAGAAACCACTAATATTTTTAAAGAACTGTTGTCTCTTTTTAAGAATGAAGTATATTACATAAAATGTTATGTAAATAAATTTTTTTCAAATCCATTTTATTCAAACATAGATAAAAAAGAAAAAAAACTACAGCAAAATTTTAAAGTACATCAATTGGGGGTAACAATGGTACATTCATTGTACATTGTCATCCCCAAATCATTTGCCCAAAGTACGATATCTGCATTCAATTGTCCAAACAATACAAGTACAAATCTCTCTTTAGTGAACTCAGGGAAATCAGTAGTATAACTATCTTAACTATTTTCTATGTACATATACATACATGTATACATAATTTTTTCTTTCATTTTGTCACACTAATGAAACAATATGATTTTTATGCATGTGTTTGTTTATTTCACTAATGAATATGTTCTCAAGGTGCATGCATTTACCTATAAAAGTGTCCAGTTTATCCTTTATGACTGAATAGTATTCCATTGTATAGAAATACCACACCTTTTTTATCCATTCCTCAGTCAGTGAACAAGTTTTCAAAGTAGGTACAGATGGAAAATACAGAAAAGATGGAAAATACAGAATTATTACTTGCTATAAACATGGGTGCACATATATCACTGTGGTATGATGTTTTTAACTCTTTTGGGAAGATACCCAGAAGAGGAGTAGCTGGGTTGAATGCAACCTCCAATCCTAGTTTTTTGAGGAATCTCCACACTGATTTCCACAGTGGTTGCGCCAGTCTGCATTCCCACCAACAATGGAGAAGGATTCCTTTTTCTGCACAGCCTCTCCAGTATTTGTTATTGGTTGATTTCTTAATTCCAGTCATTCTTTCTGGGGTGAGTTGAAATTGTATTATTGTAATTTGCATATCTTGAGTGGCCAGTGCTGTTGAACATTTTTTCACATATTTATTCGCTGTTTGTACTTCTTCATGTGAGAAGTGTGTGTTCTCAGATGCCCTTTTTTGGAGAGGGTCCTTGAATTTGGGGAGCTTCATGCCTTTCAATCCTTTATATGTTCAGGATATAAATCCTTTGTCTGAGGGGTTGCTGGCTAAAATTCTTTCCCACTCTGTGGGTTTTCTTTTCACTCTGTTGGTGATTTCTTTTGAAGTGCAGAAACTTTTCAATAATACGAGATCTCAGTTATTGATTCTTTGAAGGGTTTCCCATGCACTTTGCGTTTTGTTCATGAATTCTCTGCCTACCCCTATGTCTCCAAGACTTCTACCTACCTTGTCTTCCAGTAGATTCAGGGTTTCTGTTTTAATATTGAGGTCTTTGATCCATTTAGACTTTAGTTTTGTGCACGGTGATAGGCATGGATCTAGTTTCAGTCTTCGGCATGTGGAGAGCCAATTTTTCCAACACCATTTCTAAAGAGACTATCCTTCTTCCAGAGGACATATTTAGCCCTTTTGTCAAATATCAGGTGGATGAATGTCTTTGCAGTTGTGCTTGCATCTTCTAATCTGTTCCATTGATCCTCATGTCTATTTCTTCCCCTGCTTTTTTCCTGATCCCTGTTGCATAGAGTATTATTTTTTATCCTTTGACTTTCAGTCTATGAATTTCTTTTTTACATAATGATTCTTGCATGCAGCATATTATTGGATTTTGCTTCTTGATCCATTATGTCAGCCTGTGTCTTTTGACTGATGAATTAAGACCATTAACACTGATAGTTATAACTGATATGTATTGACTTATCCTTGTCATGCTATTTCCCTATTGCTGGCTCTCCCTCTTCCTTTTTTTCTTCCCTCTAAAGGTTTGTCTCATGGTAGATTCCTTCTGTTAGGGTTCATGAAGCTGTAGTCCTTATTATCTCTTTCTAGAATGTTCATAATATTTTGGAGTGTTGGTGTGGTGGACATAAATTTCCTCAGATGTTCTTTGTCATGGAAATATCTTATTTCTTCATCAACTTTGAAAGATAGTTTTGCAGGATATATCAGTCTGGGTTGAGAGTTGTTTTCCTTTAGTCCTTGGAGAGCTTTACTTCAGGCTCTCCTTGACTTGAAGCTTTGTTCTGAGAAGTTAGTTGTAATTCTAATGTGTTTTCCTTTGTAGGTAATTTGTTTCTTTTCCTTAGCAGCTCTTAGGATTCTGTTCTTGTGTTGAATTTCTGGAATGTTGACTATGATATGCCTGACTGCAGATTTTTTTGATCATTGCTAATTGGAGTTTTATATGCTTCACTTATTTGTATGTCAAATTCTTTTTCTCTGCCAGGAAAGTTTTCTGTCATGATGTCTGTGAATATGTTTTTAATGTCATTTGTGGTATCTCCTGCTTCTTCATTGACTCCAGTTTATTTTAAGTTATTCTTTTTTACCTCATCTAGCAGCTGCCGGATTGATTTCTCATGGTCCCTTGCTAGTTTTGAGAAATCTTTCTTTTCTGGTTGCTAACTGCAAGATTGTCTTTAATATCTAAGATCCTGTCCTCACATTGGCCTAATCTGCTTCAAATAGTTTCAGTGGAGTTTTTATTCTCCTGGATATCTGCTTGAATCTGTTTTGTGGATTCCATTTGTTTCCTATACTGCACTTCCATAATTTGGTTAACAACATCTATTTTTTGTTTGTGTCTGCTGTAACGTTGCTATGGGGCATGTATTTTGGTAATCTCTGTAGTTATTTGAGAGATTATTTCTGATTTAATTTTTTTTTAGAGCCTCATTCAATTGCTTTTTGCTACCACATTGGAGAGACCTGGTGGGGGGTTTTCAGATCGCCCCACTTCACTGTTCCATGGGGTTTGCCTTTGGTGAACTGGCTGTCTTGGGTTGCATCTTAAGTGTCTCCTCATTCCTTTTCTTTTTTAGTCAATTCCTGGGGTGATGCTTGCAAGTTGCCTATGGTACGTTGCTTTATTGGTAGTATTTAGTATACTCAGATGATGATTATTTCTCTGAGGTTTCTTCTAGTTGTAGCTGGTTTTTGGGTTTTGAGTCTGTTGGAAGATCTTACTTCTTCAGTTTGTTGGAGATGAGAAGTTGTTGCTTGTTTGGCCTAATCCCTGATTCTTTGGTGCTGTGCCACAATATTTTCTGTGATCCTTAGTTATCTCAATCATAGATTATCAGGGCCAACAGTTGTTTAGAACAATTATGTCAATGTTGGCTGCAGTTGTACCAAGGTATAACCTATAAAACAACAAACTGAGCTAACCCTTAATTTGCAACTTTTAATCATATGAACTAGATTTGTGATTATATAACAAAATGTAAAACCAATCAGATAATTATATGCAATATGTAGGTCTGTAATGTATCAGTTTTGTCCTCAAGGGTTAAAATTTAAAATGTATTAAGGAGGTAATAGAGAAATGCAAAAAGAGGAAAAGATTATAAGTATGGTTTGAAGACAAAGATAGGTCCCACCAACTTGGGGAAACTTGTGCAGAAGATTTAAAGAAAAGAGAGGTGGAAGAGATACAAGGTAGAACAAAACAAAACCACACCCACAAAGAGGTTAGGAACCACTTTTACACTCACAAAAAAATAAATATTAAAAGAGAGAAATAAAAATTGAACAAAACAAAATAAATAAGAAAGAAGCAAAGCAAAAACAGCAACAGCAATGACAACCAAATAGTCCACTTCCAGAATACTCTCTGGGTTCACTAGTAGACAGCCTGTGGAGACAAAGTCCCAAATTGTACCACTGTATTTCAGCAAGCCAGCCGTTGCTTTATGGTGGAATAGTAGATGACCTTAGCAAGCCTCTCCTGAGACTAGATTCATTGTCTCACTGCAGTCCAAGCAATTTTCATGGGTCTGCACCCAGCTAGGATTTGCTGGAGGAAGCCAGCAGCAATTCTGGGGAACCTTTGGAGTTGCCAGCTGCCACTATCACTGTGACCATGCAGCCCTAGGTCTGAACAGTTACTCTTGTGCAGTGAGTCTGGCTCTGGGTGAAGGCTACACCAGCCATCACCACCTTCTTCATTGAAGTTTTTCTTTTTACTCTCTCTGTAGCCTACAGTTCATACTTCAGATTCTTTCTGGGTGCAGGGGACCCACTTCCTTCTTGTCTTCCTCATGATGCTATATTCCAGCATCTGGTTGGTGACTCTCAGAGAGGCTGTCTTCTCTGCTGCTTATTGCTCCACCATCTTCCTGGAAGAAGCAAAAAATTTTTTAAAAAGCAAGTAAAGATTTTTATCTTTGAACTTTTGGTAGTAATTGACAGTAAAGACAATTTAGGTAATAATTTGTATATATTCTCCTTCAGGTTTGTCTCATTTTTTTTAAATAATTTTTTTGTACCAGGGATCAAATTCATGATTTCATCCTTGCCAAGCAGGTGCTTATGTCACTGACCTAAATCCCCAGCCCCTAAAATATTTTTTTTAAATGATGGTTATCTGGGTGTTGAAGCAAGTGATTTATTAAAAATACTAAGGCTGGAAAATTATAGTGCAAATTTGGAAATTCTGTGTTAAGATATAGTTCTTTTTGTGTGTATGTGTGTGTGGTCCCAGGAATTGAACTCACAACCTTGTGCTTGCCAGGTGCTTATGCCATTGAGCTAAATCCCCAGCCCAAGATATAGTACTTAACAAGCTACCCTAGAATTTGACTGGATTCAAATCCCCATCTAAAATTTATAGCCCTATAAACCTATCAAAAGTTAGGCATACTATGAATTTAAAATGTGTCAAATATGCTTAGCCTATGAAACATCATAGCTTAGGAACACAATACATTTTAGAGTACATATTTTTTTATCCTCCTGATTGCCTGACTGACTGGGAACTGTGGCTTGCTACTTATCCCAGCATATCAAGAGAATTTCAGCATATGTATAATTAGCCCAGAAAATATCAAAATTCAAACTATGGTCTGTATTAAGGGCATGTTATTTTCATGCCACAGCAAAGTGGAAATGCACATGGAGTAGTCAACATTCTCAAGGAGATAATACTATACTTAAGCACAGATGTGAATCAAGTGAGAGAATGAATACTGGAGAAATCAGTAGGAAAAGAATTACAGGAAGTGTGAGCAGTAGAATAAGAGCCATGAGGCAGAATCAAGTTTAAGGATATAAGAGCAAACAGAAGGATCATTTGGTAAAACGAAGTGAGAGGTAGTAATTGGAGATGAAGTAGTCAAATAAGTTTGGGTTAATACACTGATCTTAGCCAAAAGGCCAAGAGGCAATATTTTTGGGTTAATAATAGATATATTTGATGACAACATAAATGATGGGCTATTATCGTAAAAACACCCTTAGAAGTATAAAATATTATGGAAATCAGGAGCACATTTAAGTATGTTGATTAACAAAATTATATGATGTAGAGTAGGATGTTTTGATTGCTTTTAATTGAAAAGAAGAGTAAACTACTTCTATGAGAAACTTCAAAAAGATATTAATAATTGGAGCCAGACCCACCAGGAGTAAGCACACTACTCTTGATCCTCTTCTAGCCCCCAGCATCTAGCTCGCAGTATGCATAGAGGAGCCGTGCAACTCAGAACTCTGCTGGGTAGCAGTGTTTACAAGGAAAGGTCACTGTTGTAGTCAGAGTTTACAAGGGAATGGATTTAATACAGGACACATAATTTATATGATTATTTTATAATATTCACCCAAAGAGTCAAATGTAAGATAGTGTGGGAGATCTGTACACACATTAGAGACCCCAAGAATCTAGCTCAGGGCCTGGATTCCATGGCAATGTCTTGCATGAGTCCATCTGAAGACCTACAGACCATGGCAATGTCCTCCACAAGTCCAGCTGGAGGCATGCTGCTCATGACAATGTCTCATGTGAGTCTGTTTCAAGGATCTGAACTGGGAAGGCCCAAAGGTCAGTAATGGAAGCTAGAAAGTCTGCTACAGCAGGATAGAGGATCTGTGCCAGTAGGCTGAAGGATCTACACTAGAGCAGGAAATGACGCTCAAGGTAAGGATTAGAAGTCTCCTAAAAAGAGCTGCAGGCATCCTCAGCAATAATGAGGTCCCAAGCTCCTCTGATGCCAAGTTCATACCAGGAAAGGCAGCAAGATAAACTCTTCCAGGACAATCAACAGCACACCATCGTCCCTTCCAGTTCTCTTTTTATGCTGTTGGTGTCAATATTCAGGTGGGCTTTCCACACCCCAAAGCATGCTGATTCAATTCAGCTGGGTGTTACAGGTTGCCCATCGCCTGTCAATCCAACACAGGCACTCTTTCCAAAGGAAAAACAAATATTCTTTGTCCCTCCTGAAGTCAAATGATGGGACATCACTGGGAAATCATTAAGAGTATAAATATGTGTGTCTGCAAGAAAGGAGATTGGTAACCTGTTCTTCAGCTGGCTCCATGACAATCTACTGAAGACACAGATCCATCTGGGGAGCAGCTACAGTAGAGCAGTGTAATAAATATCTTCCTATAGGGATTGGGTATTTTCTGCTTACAACTGAGCAGCCACTTGTGAATCAAAGACAGCAGCACACTTCTAAGTTTAAGATTTCTAAAGTGCACAAGTGCTGGACTAGCTCATGCTAACAAAGTAAGAGGGAACTGTGGTCTAGAGTTTGTTCCTAAGAGGAAATAAAATTTCCCCTCGCTTCATTCCAGTGTTCTGTAGCTCTTTGAGGGCCCAGAAGATGACCTCAGTGATTACCAAGCTGTATTTAAAGCATCAAGGAGGTAAGGAAAGGGGCTGGATAGTGAAAGAGCAGTCCAATTGGAGAGGGAGTTAGGGGCATGAATTGGTATCAGGACCCAAGTGGCTATGGTTTTTTCCCCTCTGAAGTATACTGTGGGGAACTACTCAGACTGCTTCAAAGCCCAGGGGCACCTAAGAACACCTGAGGAGGATATGACTCCACTGTCTAGTACAGTTGCACAGTGGAATACAGTTATGTAACCATGACTGAGCACAGGTAAACACACATGTGCTGGTTACAGCACTATGTAAGAATGTAAATGAGATAACAACATATATAAGAAAGAATTATACAATAAAGATGTAAGCATCTTTTGCTCTGGCACTGTGCTCTGCTCCATGCTGCCTGCTGTTGCTGATGTGCATTCTTTAAGCTTGGGACTTCACCTGCAGAAATCCCTCATGGGCCCCCCTAAGCAGGCTGGCAAGCACTCAGTAAGTGGGGTGGCCAGGGTAATGATCAACCCTATCCATAGAACAAAGCACACCATCAGCACGGTTTCTCAATACCAGCATCTGTTGTTGGTGGAAACTGGATTGAACCAAAGATCTAGGTCATACACGCAGAAACATAACTGATTCTGTAAGCTCTCCTCCACCCCTCCTGCCCTTCTTTCAACCCAAAATTGAGAGTATAGTAATGGGGGGGTGGTATGTCTCAGAGCTGGAACTCATTCCAGCTTCTTTACTCTAAGCAGCCAGCATTGGAGTTTTCATTGAGAGAAAGAAAGGTGATTGTATTTATGTCAGCTTTGCAATGAAAGTTTTAAATTGGACAGATGAAATTCCAATAATTAAAATTAATAGAAAGTTATGGTTAGTGTCAAAGTTTTTTAAGGAATACGATGAGATTTGACACATCATTGTTGGAAATCTTAATGCGAATAGAAAAATATGACCATTTTCTGTTTTTTTAACTTTATAAGAATTTTAATAGCTAAGAACAATAATATATAATAAATATTACCTGTAACATTTAATTTTTTATTAAGATTTAGCCTATTCTTAGCTTTGAAATAGTAACTGGATTTCAGTTAAATCTTAAGAAATGTTATTATAAACGTATAACAACTCAGTCATATTCCCAAGATTTCTCTCCTCCGGAAGAAAAATTGCTGGGGCCTTACCTATCAAAACTCAAAGACATGTATGCCATAGCACACAGATTTGAGGCACATTTATCACCCACAAAGTCACAAAAGAAATTGCAGTTAAAGTTGACAACTTAAATTAGTTTTAAAGTGTTCTATTAAAAAAAGAAACAAAAATTTAGTTTGTTTTGAGGCAATTAAAATAAGCAGTCCGTTTTCAGTACTTGACATTACAAAGAATGAAAACCAAATATATGATATCATTCTGTAACTGTTGTATTTTGCTCTTTCATTATGAAATGTGTGATACCATGTGTGATATATAATATCATTCTGTAACTGTTGTATTTTTCTCTTTCATTCTGAGAATGCTGTCTTTTTCAAAGAATCACAGCTAACTGGTCAAATTCATTCTGAAATGTGTGTCCACACTTGGCTGGCAGCTTCTCAGGCTACGATGCCAGCCAGCTATTCTAAACTATCTTCTGTTAAATATGAACATTTTTCCAGTACTATTATTAAGTCACATCTCACTTATCTTCTTCCTTAAGAGTTGCCTAGGCTCATTTTAAATATTTTCACCACCTAGAATAAAATACAGAATTCACCAAGAGTAGAAGTACTCTAGTTAGATCAAAATAGTATGGCCAGAGAAAAAGTAATGTTAAAATATGAATACAGTCCTCACCACTATGACACAACAATTTTTTTCTTTAGAAAAAAGCTAGTCCAGAAAGGGGGCTCATTCAATAAAGATTGTGATTCCAAATCACAACAGAAGGTATAACTTACTAATTTTATTTTTCACTATGTGATTTAAAGATACTTTACCAAAGTTATCTGATGCAATAACATTTGCATAATGTAATATTATAGCAATACTGAGGTTAACCATTAAAGATTTCCAAACTTTTCATATTAAATGCTTACATCATAATTATTTATGTAGAACATTGGTCCAATAACATAAAAATGGAGATCAACATCTGGAAATTTATCTCATTTAGTATTTAGAGATAAAAAAGTAAACCATGCTTTCCATCATTTTGTGCAGTTAAGTCTTTGTTCATGAGGAAATCTGCTGGCATTCAAATTCAGGCATTTTCCCAGAAGAATGTTGAAGGCCATCACTAGACAGCATACTACAACATAAGGATTCTTTTGTTCACTACCAAAATATTCCCAATATAATCTAGTTTTATTATTGTCCAAGATGCTGGGTGTCAGGAATCACATGTAAATAAAGACTCATATAAGCAGCAAGAATACAGGATACAGACTCTGGTAATTAAGAATGGCAGACAGGGTGAGGCCAGGATTGACCCAGGGCAGGAGCAGCATGAACACCCCTCCTGTCCTCTGCTCCCTATTCCGTAATCCTCTTGTTGAGGTACCCTACACCAACAACCAAAAAGATGAAGCACAGCGCTACACCCACAACAAATCTCAGGAGTCAGAAGGCACCAACTTAAAATCACAATTTTATAGGATATTACTTTAATTGTAAAATTTCATCTAGTTTCTCAGTTTTGACAAACTGTGGATTCTTTCAACTGCATTTCTGATCTAACAAAATACACTGATCTCTGGGTAATTTGAACTCTCAGACCTTTTCCAGGTTTAAGAGCTCCTATTATCTCCCTTAACCATTCAATTCCTGGAAACTTCTTCTGAGAGAATAGTATTTTTAGAAATTCATCTAAGAAACATTGTATCCCTATGTTTCTTACTTTAATTTCTACCTTTGGGTCAAGCTAGACTAGTAGAAGTATACACATAAAAAATCTGTCATCAACTTCAAAGTTATGCTTGCAGGTGATTTTGAATTTATTATAAGAAATAATTACATGAACTCTCTTATTTTTTTAGTAAAAACAATTGCAGATAGTATCAATGCATTTCTAAGTGTTACTTTCATATAAGAAATTTCTTCATCAACTTAGTGGCAGAAAAAAATATTTTATTAATATCTTTCTTTTTACTATTGAAAGTTAGATAACTTATGCCAGAAAGTTCAAAACTAAATTTACATCTTTATCAGAGCAACTATCTTAAACAAGATGTAGAACATATTTGGATTTTTACTTTTTTTAAAGTGTGATCATTAATTTATTAACTTATTGTATATTTTGAAAAAAGTTCTGTTTATAAAGAGAAGAATATGGATAAATAAATTTAGGTCATGCCATGGTTAATCCTCCAACATGAAATTGATTCATTTTAGGAGTGTTTGTTAGATTAATTGCAGAAAACCTAGAGTTAAAATGGGTCCAAAAGCATTATATTCATTCTGTTTAATAACATTAATTCATCCACATTGTATTTCCCCATAAATTCAAAAATAAAAGAGTTATTTCAGCATTATTATTGTTAGTTAATTCTAAACACCTTATTTCTAGTTTTTATTCTGTGCATCATTATATTTTGTTAAGCCTAGCAGATCTTAACATTAATGACTGGAAAAGTGATCTCTGTTATCTTCAAGACAGTCATGGAAACTGTAGAACATTTTATAGAAGCATAGAGAAAACAAATCACATTTTAAATACGAATGCAAAGCAAATAAAGGGGAAGCAATAACAGTAGTGACAGCTTGCTCTCCAGGATCAGGTTTATTTTTAATTAAAAGCTTTTATGGCTTTGAGGATTGAACTCAGGGCCTTACCTCTTGCTTGGCAAGAACTCTACCACTGAGCTCTCCAGCACCTAACAGATATAAGTGTTTCATATCTTCCTCCTGAGGTAAAAATAAAGCTTAATTAGTTATATCAATGCTCTATTTTCTCAACCTAAACAAATTAAGATACATGGGTACCTTCAAAACTGTACCTAATGGGAGGAGACAGCCACAAATGATGATATCTGTATCAGACAACTGGTTCATTTACTAATTTAACAGTATTGTTCCACCTGTAATGTACATTTTCATAAACCAGTAAAAGCATTGCTTTAGTACTAGCAAGATGTAACCCAGGTATAACTTTGAGGAATTCCATAAATCAATCACGTTATTACAGCCATCCATATATTATGAAGTGTAAACAAACTTGGAATGAGCTAGTGGGTGTTTACACAGTAATAAAAATCATCTGGGACTAGCCACACTGGCACAGTGCTTCTGGATCTTGCAGTCATCAGGTGTTCATTGCTGTAAAATTGTTAAATATTGGAAGGACCACACAGTAATTAGTTGGATGATAAAAATGCCTGTAAAATGCTGTAAAATTGTTAAATATTGGAAGGACCACACAGTAATTAGTTAAATATTGGAAGGACCACACAGTAATTAGTTGGATGGTAGAGTTGGTATTTCACGTGTTATGTGATGTAACATATCTACCGTGAGTTTCCACAAGACTCAAAATCACAATGCATTCATGACATTGCTTCTGCAGTTACACAGAATGGTACAAACAATTGATTCTTGCCTGAAGAGGAGAGTAATTCTAAGACCATTTTCTTCATGTTATGGTTAAGAACAAAAGGATTGCAAATATGACTTCAGAAAAATGGCAGCAAAAATATGAATATTTGATAAAAGAGTTCTCTAAAATCTGTTATTTTCCTCTGAGAGATAAATTAATTTTGAAATGATTGGTTTTGCTTTTTTATTTTACAACTCCAAGAATAATTTTAATGAAAGTCCTAAATATATGAAATGTTCCAATAGTAGATAATTTATGGTTCATTTCTCCTGTCATTTTTTACATTTCTACTAAAATGTAAGCTATAGCACAAAATTTGTTGATGTACACTGTAATGACTTTCCAGAAGTCTGAATAACATAATTTATTACCACATTTTAATGTTTCAAATGATATCCATTTCTCCTCTATTTAAATACCCTTAATTTCTGATTTTCTGATTTTCTAGAAGAAATAGCCTATCCTGATAGAATTCTTTAAAAAATTTTAGGAAAGCAGTCTCATTTTCTGCATCTATATTACTACCTATCCATAAATCTATGTATACAAGACTTTCAGGATATATAAAGAATTTATTTACTTCAGAATCTTTGTTTCATGAAAGAAAAGCCAAAAAGCCATGAGATTTTGTTAAAATGTGTCTGGCAAGTCTTGCACCAAAGTTAGATTGAAGAGGAATCTGTTTTCCTTTAACAGCAAATAATAATTAGCATTTTAACAGAATACAAATATCAATAAAATATAGTTTTATTAAGCTGTCTTAACTTTTATTTGCAAACATTTTATTTTTAAAGACCATATAAAAGCAACTTAATTTCAAAATATGGAAGTTTTACTATGTTAACATTACCTCTTTTTTTGGCTAAAGTGTACTTCCCAGGTGAGTAGACAGAAATCTTACATTGTGTATTGAATGGCTTTAAGCAAATGTGCATAGTATCCCTCAGTGTTAAGTGATCTGTTAATGCTAATATAAACCTTATGTCTTGCTAGCCCTAAGTATAGTCTGGGGATTTAGTCACTGCTAAGAGTAATCCCAATTATTGGCAGCCTAATCCCACACTTCATCATGAGTCTCAATTTCTTACCTATTCAAGTGACTCAGAGACTAAATGGAGAGGTAGTGGAATTAAATAGGATTTATTTGTTTTCTTTATGGTGAGTTTTCTTTTAGGACTGATCATACATATACTCCTGCCTCTCTCCTTTCCATATATATGTTTTACAACCAATTTATACTAGTAACAGAATTCCTGTTTGTTAGGAATTCACTGCTTACTAAAATGATAGGAAATTTTAGTATAATAGTAAATGTTATCACTTGAAAACATGCGTTAGAAACACTCTGGTCTGTGGGGATTAGAGAAGGAAATTTAAAGGTTATACTTGACATAGCACACAGATATTTGCATGTGAAAATGTTTTTAAAACTATGTATTATTTATTTTCTGTAAATAAAACTGAGCTGGCTAAGAAGTCTGATGTGTTAGTATTTGTAAATGACTTGACTTTTCTGTTGGGATGATACCAGCCAGTTTTAAAATGCTAATACTTTTCTACTCTCTATTGTATTTTTAATAGTTTACTCTTAATTAATACCAAAGGAAAACTTTTGATTAACCCATGACACAGTAGAAACCATATCAGATTGGTTTTAAAAATATTGGTGACAGTCTTCGTGTAATGGTTCATTATGTGATTTTGATTAAGCCATTTAAATTAAATCTGTTTCGTCCCTAGAAACATGAGAAGGCTCAGCAGAATGAATGAACATTCTATCCAGATTTAAACATCTGACCCCTCTAAAAATTCTGTCCTATGGTAATTTTTTATAAAATAACTTCTAAATTCCTGCTCCTGTAAAGTGTTTATAAGTTAGTGTTGCTCTTGGCCCTTATAAAATTTGTCTTTGTTCTACTAGGCACACAGACTGTCTACTGTCCTCGCCGAGACTTGTCAGGCTGGTTCTGCTTGGCTCATGGGTGACTTCTTTCCTCACCTGAATCTAACCCACAGAGTGGCTGATGGAGCTGAGGGAACCACTTCACTGCGCGCTTCCATCTCCACAGGGCTCTTGCTCGCCGGTCAGCAATGGATCCGTAAGTTCCCTTCTTTCTGCCTGAGGGAACTGGTTTACAGGGGCATAAATTACACCTAGGGATGTATAGACCTCCAATTCATATATCTACTGTTTAACACAGAAAAACAGTTCTGAGATTTTACATATTGTGTAAAAAATAGACTACAGTTCTTTCTAAGTTACTATTCCTCCCCTCTTCTGTCCCATTCACCCCAATGTTTTCCCAGAGGGACTTTACAGTGTGTAAAAGTACAGTATGTAGTATTGTGACAGCTGCCTTTTAGTTTGTTTCAAGAAGTAGAATGTGTTTTTAACTTGGACTTTATCTAATAAAATATTCTTATTTCAGAAACTATTAATGAGAAAAATATAAATTTGAAAACATGCAATTCAAAATTGTAGTTAATTCTGTAAGAAAGTACTTTAAAATGTAAAAATTAGAAATATTTTGAAAAAAACAAGAAATAATTCCAGAGAAATGTTCAACTAAATTATCATAAATTTTAAAAATTAACCCAGTGAAATACTTAATGGCTTCTGTGTTGTTCTGTGTTGAAATCTGAAACTGCTAACAGGATTTTAGTGTATTAATTTGTATTCAGAATAATTTATCTTTAGATTGGAATTTACCTACTTTGACATATTGGTATATTATTTTTTTGTGAATTTATAACTTGAGAGAAAAGTGTTTGAAAAAATATAAAACTCCCAGGGCAGTCTGTAGTCATTCTGTAGTAGGGAAAATAGATCCTGCCTTTGTCATACGTTTGACACGCTTATCAACAGGAGTTTAATACTGTTGCATGATAGATTTATCAAGGCTCCCTGCCCTTTGTAAGTTTCTCTATAATTTGTAATGCTTTTGTGTCTTACTTTCTTTCCCCTCATTATCCTTAAGTCTATTACTGTAGAAGATAGTCCTTCAAGAAAGCTTTTACCAAGTTCAACATAGTACATAAACAGATTGCAGGCCTTGTCTGTGTTAGATTTGAGGGACTCTATATGATTTAATGTCTATACAAATAGATGAGGGTAAAATAAATATTCAAATGAAACAAAATGTACAATTTTAATTTTTACTTAACTTTCTCTCAAAGTTAAGTACCCCACATTAGAGTCAGTGAGTCCTTATTAGAAATAGAGACATTCAGCTCACATCCCAGAAATTCTGGTGAGTCTCTGGGTGAGACAGGGCAAGCTTATTTAAAACATTTATACAAGGCAATTCATATTCACTCTGAAGTTTGAGAAGAGCTGCTATGGCGTGGATAAAAAGCAAAGGAACTTATAAGCTTGAGCGATAGTAAAGCATGAATGAAATCGCTCCATTTTAAAAAGAAGTCACCCTTTATTTTATTTAAATTTGGATAATTTTATATTAATGGGAGGAGCTCTCTCCTTAGTCACCTTCCCCTCCAGGGAAAAATATAATTTATGCAACATAGTGGTAATTAAGGCAGTGAGGGTATTCTAAAGGCATAGAAACTGAAGGGAAGACATATTACCTTGGTAGTTTGTGTCAACAGGTAGGCTGGTCCTATTTATTTCTTAAAAATGTTTTTTGTTTACAGAAGAAAATCTCAGTGTAAAATGATGTAGCAATGTTTTCCCCTGAGGTGAGTGTGTGGTGATACTTGGACACTCCCCTGGGGAATAGGCCAAGTGCGGCTGTGTGATTTAACACATACTCATTTCTCTTTCTACTGTGATCAGCCCTTCGCCATATAGCAACTTCCAGAGAGTTCTTGCTCTGTAGTTAAGTCCTGTGTGAGCTCGCATTGTGTAGGATTCTACAAAGTGCTATTGTATTGAATTTTGATGATGCTTTCAGAAGTGTTTATCATTATCACTCCTTTTAAAAGATAAAGTAACTGTGGCTCAGATTATCAGAGTTTTCTAAAGGTTGGTATCACAATCTGAATCTGGTTTTGTGTGGTTTTAAAATCTAGGCTTTTTGCCCTTTTCCTCACTGTCTACTCTGTGTAGGAGCTAAAAGTGGAGTTTTTGGAAAGTTTACACTACAAAAGATAATTAGAAAACATAAACACACATATTCACATTGAGAAATAAAACACTAGTGAGATCCATACAAAACTGTGCACATAGGCCCTAGTGAGGAAAAGTGCAGGCATACAATTTTATTTTATTTGTGAACTTTCAAAACATTTTAAAGACTACATGAAATGCCTCACTTAATTTTCTTAAAAATTTCTTTGTATTTAAATAAGTTGAGCATGTGATCTAACATCTGCACTGTCAAAAGTAATCCATGACTGACAGTATAGCACTTCAATTACATCATCTTTGTCTAAAGAAAGATTGTAGCATTTGCCATACTGAAGTTGAGTTTATCCCAGTGTAACATTTCTTGGAGTTAATTCATTGGTCAGGGGTAGTTATAACTAATAGACCTTTGTTATTCTACCATTATTGTTGCTTCATCTCCAAATATGTCATTTCCTCAAGATAAAAAGAATAGCTGCACTCAGGAGAAATAGAACTCTTTAGGCGTCCAAATCAGCACTGAGACTTGTAAGCATGTCTAATGGCTTTACATGCTTGGGAATGGGATGAGCTGAGTAAACATAGAGCAGGTCTCCTGATACAGGCATGAAAACGGGTGTCCTGCCTTGCTTTATGGCTTTGTCAAACTTAAGGTTTCATGGAACTTCACTAAGAAGTTTGCCAAGAACACTGCCTTGAGTTTCCTCTTTTTTGAAGATATGGATGAGACTGTAAAGAATGTGTTTGCAGATTGAGGCACAAGTCAGAAGACATGAGATAAGTGGATTAGAGTATGGGAAGGATCCAGTGACTGAGAAGCAAAAACAGGCTGCAGAGAGAGACCTTGTTTGTCTCTCCAGACCAGCCTTCTTCCAGGGTATACAATATGTAGCCAACACACGCGGGTGCCTTCTGAAATGTTTAGAATAATAATTTAAAGATGACAGACCTTAGTCTTAGGGAAACCCAAAATATCATACAGGCATCATTAAATTCTAATTGCAACCTTTTATCTGAAGATGGCTGTTAATGTCTTTTTTGAAATTGTGAAAGCAAACTCATAGGTATTTAGCACTTTGTTTAAAGTTGACAGTGAGTTAGTGCAGACCAAAATAGTAACTGCTGTCATTTGTTTCGAACATACCATGTGCCAGCTATTATCCTAAAACACTGTGTATGTTTAATCTTTATTACAGCCTCTGTTTATATTGTTATACCCATTGTACAGAAAAAGAAACAGACTTAGATGGGTACTATGTTTGCCTAGGATAATACATGCAGAACCAGTAATTAACCGAGGTCTTTCTGACTCCAGAGACTGTGTTCTTAACCACATTGCTATTCCATCTTCCGTGTTCATGGTTATTGTACTTCTCTGCTTTGTGTTAATGTGTTAAAGTATGCAAAATTTATATTTTCAAGGAATAATGTTATTAATCAGTAAATAACATTTAAAATTAATCTTTGAGAATGGTAAACAGGAATGCTATCTGCATTCTACAAACTAAGGGAATAAAGCTCTCCAAGATTAGGTAATTTGCATGTGACCACAGGAATGGGTGAGTCAGACTATAGTAGAGATAGAATCTGTTCCCAGAACACCTGTATACTGAGTTCACTGCAGTCAAATAGAAGATTAAGCTAATATGGATGACTATGTTCCCTGAGAAGTATTGTTATCGTTATTACTAATACCACTCTACTTGTATAAAATATATGGTCCTTTTTAATTCACCTTTAAAAAGTACATTTATCATGTACAATGTGTTGGTTTAAATATATATGTGTGTGTATATATATATATATATATATATGTTAGAATGGCCAAATTGAGCTAATTATTATGCATATTACCTTACATAGCTGTTTTTTAGTGCTGAGAAAATCCACCCTCATTACTTAAAATCTATTCTCATTATTTTTCAAGAAGACACTACATGGTTAACCATGTTGCACAGTAGAGCTCTTGGACATACTCTTCGTGGCTAGCTGAAATTATGTGTTTTAACATCAATTTTCGTACTCTGAAACCCTGTGTGGGCACATGTAATGAAATTCAAAGAGTGCACACAGCAGGAATAAGAAAATTCCCTGATTTTGTGCATCTAACAAAAACACACACCATACTTAATACTTCCAGCATGAGTTTCTTTCTTTTGTAGTTATCAGGAACTCTGGGAGGAGATAATTTGAATGGTACCATGACTGTCATTACATGGAGAGAAACCCAAGTTTACGGAGGCCAAGTCTTGTCTTTCAGTCAGTGATGGGTGGAACTGAGGCCCAAATGCTTGAGTGTATGGCTCTCTATCATCTGGTCCTCATTCCTGGCCTGCCACGTTATGATTCTTGAAATTGTAAGTGCTCCCTTGGTTGAACAGAGCTAACTTTCCTTGGCCTTCAAACAATTAGCTTAGTATCAATGTCTCAACTTTTCTAATGAAAAGAATACCAAAGATAATGAATGAATACATCTAAGGTCTTTCAAACCATTCTTTCAAATTATACAGCTTATCAAAGACATTATTTAGGACTTAGGCACATGTTATTAGACTCAACAACAAAGATAGGTTTGAGTTTCAGAGAATTCTTAATCCTTGAACTGAACTTTGTATAGCATGGTTAACAATATACGGCTGCTTGGCTCAGAGACTCTTCAAGTGCAAAGAGTTCAGGCTCTTTACAGCTGTTTTTCCAGCTGAATTCCTCTCTGCATAGAAGGGCAAACAAAGACTCCTCTGGTGCGGAGCAGAATTGGTAAGGGCAGAGGGAGACCAAGGCTCCTTCTCTGTCTTCTTATTCTTTAGACATGTGAGACATTTCGAGGGATGTTTTTGGACTCACACACAAAAAAATTAATTAATTAACTAATTTTAAAAATTAGTTATCATCTTGAAGGAGGAAATAATAACAGCAGCGTCTGTTGAGTATTTGATGTGTGTCTGGAAGGCACCAGTAGCTCTGTGCTATTTTATTTAATTCTAACCTTTATGAGTTAGGATCTCTCACTACCCCATTTATAAGTGGGGAAATACAGACTTAGGGAGAATGAGCCACTTTCTCAGAATAGCCTCATTAACAAGAAGTACAATCCGGACTAAACTAAAGCTGTTTGTTACCAGAGCCCAGACTTCTTAATTAATGAAGCAAGAAAATGAAAGTCATTTACGGGTTTGGCCTGTGGCTTGCCCCTTTTCTCCCATTTTTAAAAATATTGTTATAGAACATAGTATTAAAAGGAAGTACTTATATACATTAAAAACATTGTATATTTTATGTGTGGCCCAAAACAGTTTCTTCTCTCTCAAAAAGCAAAGGCAAATAAAAGGTAGACCAGAGTTTGGACACACTTTTAGGAGAGCTTGTTTTCAGAAAATACACTATTAGAAACTTGGTTTCCTGCTATATTACCATTACATTTATTGTTTGTATTTTAAAATCATCTTGATTATAGAGTGATAAAAATAAACCCCAAATAACAGATTACAAGAGATAGAATTTCATTGTTTTTTATGTAGAACAAGTCTGGAGACAGGCAATTTGGGGCTAACAGGAAGGCTCACAAAGTAAATGGGTGCCTAGGCTTCTGTTAACACATGTGCTACCGAAATGAACATATGTCTTCCCAGTCATGACCTAATAAGGGTGTCTAAGGTCCAATTAATGCGTGTGTAGCCTAGCTATGAAAGGTATGTACAAATTTTAACCACAAGCAGAAAGATTCCACCAGTCAGAACTTAGTCATCTAGTGATTCCTGTGGACAAGGGACACTATTCTGTGTTCCAACTAGCCACTTTCCTAATGGGATTTGGTCAGTAAGGAAGAACAAATGCAAGTGTAGGCACCTCTGTGTCTCTACAGTAGATGCAGAGATAGATCCCATCATAATGAACAGGAAACTGATGGATATATGCTTCTGAGGTTTAGATACATAGTTATAGATTCGGTGGCTGTTAATTTATTGATACAAATTAAAGTTATGGACATTGGTAACTTAAGTACATGGTTATTTTGAATAAAATACTTCCTCACAATTTTATGGTATTAATATGCATGGAAATTCTAACTTGTTCTAATATGAATCTTAGAATGTTTCACATTATTAAAATGCTAATGTATTAAAGTATGACTAAATTCAAGTATAATTGAGTATGTGATGGACAACTTCAAAAATCATGTGTTCCATTTGAAAATTAAGACTTTGTATCTGTATATATTGTATTACTGCAGCAACGACCCCCCAACCTCCACCCAGCCAGTCTGTTAGTTGCCCAGGTAACAATTCCTGTCCCAACTCTGTTTCTTAGAAATGGCTGGTCTCTGTGATGCACAGCTGGTCACTGTGGTGCGTGTTGTAAGAACCAATCTCCAGTTGACAAGCCATTCTCCCTCTGTACTTCCTGCTTGCTTATCCCATATAAGCCTTAGACCACCAGAGATCAGGATCTGATATTCTGGGAATGATGCAAATCAGTGTCCATTGTTGTAAATAAATCTGCCTCTAAATCCTGGGTGTTGTTTCAGTGTTTCTGCTTGTGGTAGCATTATTATTGTGGGTGGAAATTCATTAAGTAAATAAACTCACTTTTGGGAACAGTTAAGCAATCATTAACCGTATCTAATTTTTTTCAATTGCCCTTCATTGCTAAATCAATTAATCATATACAGGAATTTCTAGATTATTTAGGGATTGTTAGTTAGTGCTTGGTAGGGAAACAGCAACCTAGAAGACACCAAGAGTCTTAGCATATGTTCCAATTGGCATATTCTCATTTGAAGGGCTACCAGGGTCTAGGGACTTTAAAATTAGCTTAGGATGTAAATAACAAAGAAATATTATTTCCTCGTGGGTTTAACACTTGATTTATTTCAAACGAATAATGTCTAGCAATGTCCTAGTTTGTAAACTATTCCAAATTATCTGATAATTTAGTCAACAGAAATATATTTACATGTATTACAGATCAGTAATATGTTGAATAAAATATTTGAATAATAATTTAAAAGACAATATTTTAACAAACATTGAATTTTAATCATAGTGGTGTTAAGCATTTCTTGGTTATTTGAGATGTAGAACATTAGCTTTGGAGGAAAAGAAAAAGATCTGGACTCATTTAAATTACCATTAATTCTTGTAAAAATTGAGAAATTGAAAACACACAACATCATATGAATGGAAGCTAGGGGCTGCTAGAACTGTGTGATGTTGAATATCTTCTCAGATTTTTCATCTGTTTTAAGTAAGGGTAAGACGTACATCAGTGGTCTCCCAGTTCAGAGCTACTTCCACTGTATCAAGCCAACACTCATACCAGGTCTCGAGACAAAAGTCTTAAGGTATATATGGTAGGAAGACAAGATAATTTTACAAAAAGTTTTTGATAGTCTGGAGCTCTGTATTAGCAGCCATAGGTGTGTCTCCAGTTCAGGCTTCTTAACCATTTTTGTTCTGATATCTTTCTGTGACATGTAAGCACCCTGTCTGTTAACTCTTATGTTTGTTTCCACATTTTCAGATCTAGAATTCCTTGTCTAGCCACAATGATATCCCCTGTCAGATTTGCTGTGGCAAACAGCTGCTTTTAAACTTGCTTACTCAGGTCAGGCCTATTTATTTATTTATTTATTTATACTGGGAATCAAACTCAGGACTTTGCACTTGCCAGGCAGGTGCTTGAGCCACTGAGCTATGTCCCCACCCCAATTTAATTTCTTGAACTGGAAATAGTTTGGGAAAGAAAAGCAATGCATTAATGAAATTAAATTTTACAATAGCTGTGTCTATAAGTCTATAAACGTATACCTAATTACTTAATGATATCTGTATATATTTGTACCTCATTTATCTGTAATTTTAAATTTCTAGAGATCAGGAAAAGTATTAATATAAATATCAATTTGTAATAACCTATGCTTCATTGTATCTCTCTGGTTGGGAACTTAATAAAGACTTTGTTGACAATACAATGGAGATCAGAGGCATTCCTTACTAGAATTTATATAATACACTTATTTAGCAAAGTCTCAATATATTATCAGTTGTCACAACTTCATTTTTAAGTAGGTTGGAGGAAGAATATCACTTGACTTTTATGATTCGATAAATGCAGGAATTGGTTCACCTATGGGTTTGCTTAAGTTAACAGTCAATAAGTGACAGGGTTTTCTGCCACTCACAATATTTACTAAGAGTTTACTATGGTAGTAAGCAATATTATGTGTTTAAAATTCAGTTTCATGCCTACTATTTAAATAATCTTTTGATATTTTATAATGCAATAATGCCTTCTGTAGCCATTTAATAAGTAATTATAATATGGCCAATATTTTTTAAAATATAGTGCATGGTACCTAAATAACTTTACATATCCCCTGAATCAAATAGTGTTGAGGGACATACTAAAAGTACTATAAAACTAAATTTTGTATCTGTGTTAATAGTAGAGAGTATAGTTCACTACAATGCATAATATTCTATTTATGAGGAACTAAGAATTGTATTACTCCTGAACAGTTGCTCTGTTTTGCCCTTATGTGTGCCATGAAGAATGTAGCTGAATAAGACTTGCTTGTTTTATTTTTTGTTTAGTTTTGTTTTTTAACTTTTCTTTTCTTTCTTTTTTTTTTTTTTTGTCTTTTTGAGACAGGGTCTCACTATGCAGTTCAGGCTGGCCTTGAGCTCACTTTATAGCCCAGGTTGGTCTCAAACTCACAACGATCCTCCTGTCTCAGCCTCCCGAGTGCTGGGATTACAGATGTAAATCACCAAGTCTGGCTTAATTTATCTTCTAGAATGCTACAAATTTTGTGTCCTGATGTACTAAAATATCTATATGTGAATTATGTTACATGAATAGTGTTGGGTTTTTGTTTTTTTTTGGGGGGGGGTACCAGGGATTGAACTCATGACCTCGCACTTGCCAGTCAGGTGCTTAAGCCACTGAGCTAAATCCCCGGCCCGAATAGTGCCTTTTTTGTTTTAGGTTTTTACTTAATGTTTTATTTTTCTCCTTGCATTTCTAAATTTAATTTAATACCACACAGACATGTGTACACACAAACCACAAACACAAAATGTATTGATATGCTTCCCTAAATCAGTCTGGTACAAGATGGGGTACCAATAAAACATTTATAATAAAAACATGATAGTTTCCTATCATTTGTATTGGTGCCATAAAAAGAAAATATAAATAGTTTTCTAGCAATGAGACTATAACATTGTTATGATTATAACCTCTTTATAAGAACTATTCATAATTATCATTGCAGGAAGCACACACCTTATAATTCAAACTAAGAGCTAGTTAATGCTAGTAGATATTTTAAAGATGTGTTCCGCATGTTAGCGGACAGGATGGAAATGTTATTTGTAATTTTGTAAAGTGTAATTTGCTTGCATTTACTCTTCAAAACAGTAATAAAAACATGACCAGTGCCCACATACAAACTTATTTTGTTTCTATGGAAATTTTTATACCTTCGTTCTAGAAATACAAGGAGTTCAAAATTTCACTGAGGTCTGCTAGTGTGACTGTTCCACGAAGTAAAATTCGGTGTTTTTTAAAGTAGTCTAAGCCATCATCTACCAAGTCTAAGCCATCTACTTCTACCAAGACAGCTCATTGTAATGGAGACGATTCAGAGACTGAGCAGCCAGCAGAGAACACTGTAGTCAAGCTATAGGACACATTTTAGTGAGAATTGCCAGAACAAATTCAATGGCAGTGGGATTGGAGACAGAAAGTGTTAGATTTAAGGGTGAGACTAGAACATGAAATACCACACCAGCTTCCCATCCCAACTGGCATCCACTTTTAGGCTGTATTTCAAGCCAGTGACCAATAAATTATGGCTCGGGGGCAAGATCTGACCCAACACCTGTTTTGATGGTGCTTTGAGCCAAGACTATTTGTTTGTTTTTTCATGTATTGAGACAGGGTCTCCCAATGTAATTTGGTCTGACCTGGAATTCACTATGTAGTTCAGGTGGCCCCAAACTCACTTTGATTCCCCCCACTTCAGCCTCCTGAGTGCTGGGATGACAGGCATGTGGCTCCAATTTCTATATTTTTAAGTAGTTCAAAATAAATTAAAAGAAGAATTATTTTATGACAAGTGAAAGTTATTTAAATTCTAGTCTCTAGAAATGAGGTTCAGAAATGCAGACCTGTTTATTGCATAATGTATTGTGTACTGCTGGTCTTGTTCTACAGTGGCAGAGTAGGATGACTTTTTCCCTTGACTTGTTATTACTATTTTTTTTTTACCACTACTCCAAAAAGTGACACCTTAAGAAATTATAATGATAATACAATGTTGGGCAATTTGGACCCAATGAAATATACCCATAATTTAACTGCTATCTTTATCCAACTTGTTGCTAATTAATTAGTTAATTAATTGCAACCCACATTGGAAAAAAGTATCATAGGAAGAAAATATTTTGATAACACTGAAATATTAGAATTCAGAAAATCTACTTCAAAGTGAATTTAGGAGACTCAAGATTTAACAGTTGGAAATAATGATTGAACAAATGTTTGTTTATTAGCAGGAGAGAATTCATTGCACAAGTGTCTGGAAATGTCTGCTTTTCTTCATTTTACTAACTTTTTGAACACAGCTTTTAACCATATCAAATTTGGAATTTAGTATTGAGTTATTTACTGATAGAGACAGAGAAAAAAAAGAATTGTAGGGTCAATTATACCTAAATAAAGATAAGGCAGAAAAATAGAATAGGGTCAACCGGCTTGAAAATCAGTGCCATATGATTGAGAAAGGGACTTCATCCCACAAATGAAAGGATGGTCCAATATACAAACCAATAAATGTAATTTATCACATAAACAGAAGCAAGAACAAAAATCATGTCATCATCTCAACAGATGTAGAAAAGCCTTTGACAAAACCCAATATCCATACATGGTTAAAACTCTGAAGAAAACAGATGTGGAAGGACTTTAGAAGGACTCTGACAAAAGCCATTTACAACAAACTTATTGCCAAAATGTTATTAAATGAGGAAAAACTGAAAGTTTCCCCTCTAAAATGAGAAGCAAAGCCAGGCATAGTGGTACATGCCTGTAATCCCAGAATTTGGGAGGGTGAGACAGTTTGAGGCCAACCTGAACTACATAAGGGATATTCAAGGCCAGCCTGCACTGCATAGTAAGACCCTGTCCCAATAAATAAATAAATAAATAAGCAAACGAAATAAGGAATGAAACAAAAATGTCCACTATCACCAACCTTGTTAAACATAGCCTTTGAAACATTAGCCAGAGCAATCAGGCAAAAGAAAGAAATAAAAGGAAAGGACAAAGTTAAAATACCATTACTTGCAGATGGCATTATCCTTTATATATAAGACCCCAAATTTTTGCTAAAAGACGCCTAGGATTAATAATAAAATTCAGCAATGTAACAGGTTACAAAATTAATGCACAAAAATCAATAGTGTTCCCATACACTAGTAATGAATTCACTGAGAAAGAAATTAGGAAAACAATAGCATTAATGATAGCATCAAAAATTAAGTAATTAAGAATTAACCTAACTGAGGAAGTGAAGGATACCTACAATGAAAATTGTAGCACTCTGAAAAAGATTGAAGAGGACATTATAATGGAAAGATAATCCCATGCTGCGCCAGAATAAGCAGAACCAATGTATTCAAAATGGCTGTACTTCCAAAACTGACATAAATGTAACATAATCTCAATCAAAATACCAACAGCATTCATCATAGATCTAGAGAAAATAATGAAAAAATTTATATGGAACCAGAAGAGACTCAGAATAGCAAAAGAAATTCTGGGTAATAATAACAAAGTAAGAGGTGTCACATTCCAAATTTGAAGTTACATTACAGAGCTATAGTGATAAAAACATCATGGTACTGGCACAAAAACAGACATGTAGATCAGTGGAACAGAATGGAGGACAAAGAAACAACCTCAGGCACATTATCAAAAACATACACTGGAGGAAAAATGACCTCTTTAATAAATAATGCTGGAAAAATTTAATATCCCCATGCAGAAGTTTAAGCCTAGACCCATATATCTCCTCATGTACTAAACTAAAATCAAAACAGATCAAAGAGCTAAATGTTAAAACAGAAACTTTGAATCTGCTGGGGGATAAACTAGGCACAATTCTTGAAGATATAGCCATATGCAAGGACTTTCTAACTGAACCCCAGTGACACAAGAAATAATACCATGAATAAACAAATGGGGTTATAGCAAATTAAAAAGCTTCTGCACAGCAAAGGAAATAACCGACAGAGTGAAGAGACAGCCAACAGAATTGGAGTAATGTTTTTCCTGCTCTTCTTTGGACAGAAAACTAACATCTAGAATATACAAAGAACCCAAAATAATTACCCTGCAATAAAAGACTCAGTCAAAAAAATGGGCAACTGAAATGAATATACACTTCTCAGGGGAAGTATAAATGGTCAATAAATACATGAAGAAATATTCAACATCATTGGCCATTATAGAAATGCAAGTTAAAATGGTACTGAGATTACATTTTACTCCAGAAAGAATGGCTATCATAAACAAGAATCTAATAACAAATGCAGGTAAATCTGAGAAAAAGGAACCCTTGGTGAGAATATAAATTGCTACAACTACTATGGAGATCAGCATGCAAATTCATCAAAAAACTAAAAATACAAATTCCATTTGATGCAGGTATTTCCCTGATAGAGTTAAAAATTATCATGTTACAATGATACATTCATACCCACATTTATAGCAGCATGGTTGATGATAATAGCTCAAAAACTGTATATATGTCACTATTAATATATCCATATTTATCCATATGATTTTCCTTATCCAAAGCAACAGATGAATAGATAAAGACAATGTGGTATTTATACACAGTTCAGTACCACTCTGCTATAAAGGATAAAATTTGTAGGTAAATAAATGCACTTCAAGACCATAAAGGTAAGTAAAATAAATCAGACACACAAGTTTAAATGTCACATTATTTGTTTTATATGAGAAACCCAAAATATAAATAAAGAAAAAATAAAAGATAGATAATAGGAAGTCAAGAGATCTTTTTCAAATGAAAAGGAGAACAAGAGAGGCAGAGATGGGGAGGGAAGGAAGGAAAAGAGATGAAAAAAGAGAACGGAAGAAAAAAATGGAAATAGAGCATTGCACCTGGGAAGGGAACAAGAGTTGGAGGGAGTGGGGGGAGTTGAAAAAAGAACTGAGATGTGTGACATGCCAACATCAGCTGGCTACAATAAATGTAATCATTATGTACTGCAAACATGGACCCATAAAAATATTTTTAAACAGATTGAGAAAGGAAAATCCAGTATTTCATATTACAAGCATCTCAGTAATGTGGATATCAACAGTACTAAAATAACTGCGAAGATAATTAGCAGTATTTACATAATAATTTTTTAACTTAGAAATGCAAAATAATAAAATATTTTATCATTTTTATTATTACATAACTGATCAGACTAGCTGGCATTTAGAGCTATAGTCTTTAGTTTCCATGAGTTAAAAATAAGACAATTGAATCTGCTAGTACAAAAATATATGAAACTTGAATTGGTTTAGGACTTAGAATGTGCTTTGAGTTGTTTGTGCTGTTTTGACTGGCCTCTGCTGTATCTCATGATGCCTTTTTGTCGCCTTCTAAACACCCGAGACAGCATGTCACCAAGTAGTCCCAGGAAGTGGGGATCAGGGAGCAAGAGTGCTGAGATGCCCTGGACAAGGTAGTGAAGTGAGCTTCATCATCACAAAGTCATGATGTTTGTTTTAAAAAACCCACCATAAATCCAAAGTAAAATATAAGTTAAAATGCAAATTGCTATTTTATTTCTCATTCCATTTGATGTCTTCTATTTTGATCTGCAGACCTATATAGTTTTGTAAAAACTAAGACATAGAATATACATTATTCCGCAATGTTTTTCATATCTAAAGGTATTAAAGTCACTTTTTGCATTTCAATATATGTAGTTTTACCCTCCTCCATTTAATGACTGCATTATTTTTCTGCCTTACATTGTGGTAGAACATGTACAACTTTTCTGATATTTCACAATTCTATGTAACAGTCGTGTGCATTTGATAATTTCATCATGTTTCCGATAAGCATAAATTCATCTTCCTCACTTGACATGTGCTAACATTAGCTGAGAAACCCATCCTTTCCAGTTCCCTCCTCAAAGTTTTGCTTACTTCTGTTGTATGTATCTTTCTTTTGTAAGAGATGAACAGCATGCATTCAGAAATGAAGAGACAGAAATCAGTTTGGGGAGCTTCTGAAGCACAATTTTGCACAAAAGAATAACCTCTCTGAGGGGGAGTATTTTTATATTGCGGTGAGCACCATTCTAGGAACAGGTGTTAGGGAATCTCACTCGGGGGAAAACTGGAGATGGAAGAGGTTGGGGAAGGGAAGATAAAGTTTCCCTGCCTATGGTCTCATGGAAAGATCAACAAAACAAGGGGGCAGATCCAGGAGTATCCCTGGAGCTCACAAGTACACCCCGGTGTCTTCAGTGGGAAGCGTGCTATAGAAGAGATGAACACAGTTAGCAAGGTACATCCAAGATGTAATGATAACGTGGCCAAGACCTGTGTGGAAATGTCATTGTTTCCTGTTCCTACATCACCAGAAAATTGGTCCTCTTGATTTA
The DNA here is from genome assembly GCA_004027455.1 of Hydrochoerus hydrochaeris. NCBI lineage: Eukaryota > Metazoa > Chordata > Mammalia > Rodentia > Hydrochaeridae > Hydrochoerus > Hydrochoerus hydrochaeris. The sequence goes on along the minus strand of PVLA01008852.1, from coordinate 46,722 downwards.
TGTAAGCAAAATTTACTTATTATGAAAAGTTTTGCAATTTTCAGGAAGTTACATGGGCTCCTTTGGGGTCCCAGAATGCTTTAGTAGACAGAATGGATATCCTGTGCCCCAATGATGTAGAAAATTAGCTCAGAATTTAAATGATGTCATTACAGAACCACAGGGCTGTACTTTCATTTTTCTTTATTCTGATTCAGAAGTCAGTGTTTCACCTTGAGAACCACATTTCCTTCAAGTCCCCAAGCACTGGATAAGCAGCATTCCAGAAAAAATAGATATACGTTATCTGAGCTACCAATAAAGGAAATAACTCCAGAAATTAATTCACTTATTTTTTATTAGTACATCTTAGTTAAGAGAAAATTTGACTTTATTTCGGCATGTGAGTGTGTGCACACACATACTGTGGTTGTGGTTCCCTTCATTACCTCCCTTCCCATCTCCTCTCCCTCCTTCTGATCCCTTTCCTCTTTTCACACTTTCTTTCTCTTTCCTGTCATTATTTCAAGAAATTTACAATAACAATATCATAGACAAACTGCTTAGCCAGCTTTCACTTATTATTTTATTTTCTGTCGCTTTTGAATTTGCTTATAATTCAAAGGAACAGCCACTTACCAATTGAATGAAATCCAGCTTGACACATTTCTTTAGCATGTTTTTAGAGGCAGAATATATGGAATATATTGAGGGCATCCCATGTAATATCACTCACACCTCAAGGTAAATATCAGCTCAAAAACTCAGGTTTTTAAAAGAGAACTTGGGTAATCTTTTGTGCATCCTCCAAGTTTGGTTTGGAAGTAAATCAGAAAATTAGGAGGAGAACAGTAATAGAGATTCTATCTGGAAGCTGAGATGGTTCGAGTTGTAATGAATTTTATAGACTGTTTAAAATTCCAGAGGGCTAGAAACAGGCTCTAAGCAGACACCCAGCTATTCCATAGCTTTTATATAGCTGACTCAATCAAAAGCAGCTAATTACACAGTGGTTGTTACAGACCAGGCATTGTGGCAGACACTTTGCACACCGTGCCTATAATCCTGGCAGTAATTCTGTGAGATAGGTCCTGCTACTCTGTCTTTGTTTTATTAATGAGGAGAATGAGGCAAATTGCTTGCCTCAGGACAGGCAGCCTGAGCTAGGACTGGCCTCAGCAGCTGGGAATCAGAACTTCCAAACCAAGTAGTGCACTACTCTCTGAATGTTCATTCCCCAGAAGTGCTCCTTTCACCTGGAGCATAGATATGCTGCTCACTGTGATATATTCTATCTACTGTATGTACTTTTTTCCTCAGGCTAGCTGTGGTGAGGGCCAGGAAGAGAGCTTGTGTGCAGCCCTGGGTTATTGGCCTTATCAGCTTTCTATCCCTGATTGTGCTGGCGGTGTGCATTGGACTCACTGTTCATTACGTGAGATACAGTAAGTATGAGCTGCCCTGGTGGCACATGACTTAGCTCACATATTTCCTCATGGCACTTCCTGTTTTGATCTGCCTCAGGCTTGTTCATTAATCCCTGCAATTCATTTACACAGCCAAGACAAAGAAAGCTTTGCCTCCTTTTTGCCTCTTTTAATCCTACAAACTCACAAAGATTCTTCCTTCTGTCTTTGATATGCTTCCTGCTGGAAATACGATACTCATTTTCATATTCATTAATAAGTGATAATTGAGTGTGGAGGAAGACCCTAAATTAGCTAGGATCCAATAACTTGAATTGTTTGAGGTCACAGAGCAATCAGTTTGATTGAAAGTACTTTAACTCTTAGAAATCTTGATATCCAAATAAACTAATGACACAATTAAAGATCGTGCAGCAGTAGGCTTTATTTCACACTCCTGAGTTGGAAAAATGTTCATAGTGGTAGTGTTGAGTAAGTACCCATTTCTTTTATTTAAAATTTTTCTTAGGGTATGTTGCAAGTGACTAAGGTGGACGAGATAAGCTGAGAGGGTTAATTATAAAGACTCATTTCTTGGTTATCAAATATCTCACTTCCACATGAATTGCTGCTTACTATGTTATTAGAAATGTCTCCAGGGTACTCTGGAACTATTCTTCCACAATATAACAACCTTCTAAAGTTTCCTTGTATGCTGCTTTGGGTTTGAATTAGTTGACTCAACTATGACCTGTTAATTTAATATCTCCCTCGGTGATGGTGACTAGATTAAGCTTTGATGTTCAAGGTTGTGAAACCATAGAAGCTAATCACTTGATTTTAGTTTAATTGGGAATTTGCTAAACATGCTTTCTGTAAAAAGAGTGATCTATAACCTGGTTATCTTCCTCCATTCCCTACACAAATCCTGATCTTAATTTTCAAAGCAAAGAGTATCACTTTTAAATAAAGACAGAAATATTTTAAAAAAAGGTGTGTGTGTGTGTGTGTGTTTGTGTCCACAAGTGTCAATGAACACGTAGAATGCACATTGTAGAATTTGCCAACATACAGGTTTTTAAATTTGAAATATCTTCATTTTAAGAACAAAGCTCTCTCTGAATCATGCTTTTAATAAAAAAAATACTAAAATAACTTTGTAATTACACATACTCGTTAGGAACCCAGTGAGTCCCATTATGTTGTAAGCATCTTTATTTCTTCCTGCAGATGTCTACAACTATAGTTTATTCATTTTTATTCCCAGAACTTAGCAGATTTTTTAATCATATTAGGTACTTTATAAGCAAGTAGTGATTGACAATAATATACAAATGAATCATATCTACCATATTTTCTTTGGATTGTCTAACTTTACAAAAATTCCTAGTGATGCTAAGGGCCTGATGACTTTTGTGAGGTAAATATTCCTTGCTGTCTCCTTTGCTACTTTCCAAGCTGAGATTTATAAGATTTTAAGTCTATTCAGATGCACACAGGGAACACCTAAAAATTTTTCCCGTAACCTGCTGCTGGTTCCTGTTATTTGGATGATGAGTTCAGAAATATAGAACTCAACCTTTGCACTGCCTACACAGTACACCTGAATAAGCAATGATTATTTCAATGTGACTTACATTTGTGACGTGTTTTCTGTTTGGGGTCATGAATTTATAAAATAATAGTATAACCATGAGCATTTGGAGTTGGCATGGCAAAATAACCAAGCCAAACTAAATAGATCTGTTACAGAAATATCCAAATATGGAGGAAAGTGGTTGGATTTGTAAATAAATATTCTGACCCTTACTTTACAAAGCCCTGCTTAGAATTCTGTGTGTAGTCCGTGTTCAAATTTTTAGGGCTCCATTTCTGCTTCTCTGTGATTTGGATGTCAGAAGGTAAATCTGATCATGAGTAATATCATTGCAAGTTACAGAATCACAAATTATTAGAAATTATGGACACACTCATGTTAACCCAAACTTCATTACTTTTGTGTTAAAACTGTCAACATTTTTGAGTAATGAGACATACCATATAATTCTAGAGGCTTGAAATATGTTTTTAATACTTACTGGTCTATTTTAAGTATACAGAGAAAAGTAAAATATTGAATGTAGGTAAGTTGTTTATCTAGTTGAACCCTATGAAATTACCAACATTTGCTCATATTTCATTCATATAAATGATAATTTAAAATAATTCAATGTAGTAAATAACTCATAGAAACCAAGCTGAAAATTACTGAAGAGTCCCTTATTCTATTTTAAGTACCAGCTGCACTAGTCCCCTAGGGTCATCTTAGAAATATAAACTCTTTTTTTTAATTTTAATTTTATTAGTGCATGTTTGCAGCTAATTCATTTTACAATCATCTTTGAGCATGGGTGCAGGTACATACCCCAGCTTGTTTCATTTTTAATCCTTTCCCATTCCCTCTCCCTTCCTCACTCCTCCTCCATTTAGCCCAGTTTTTATTCTTGTTGATATTCTTAATCTCAGCTCATGTTACAGCCTTATAGTGTTTACATTCACTGAGGTCATTAGACTCCTACACATGGCACATCTTCATTCTGCTTTCTCCCTTTCCCGCCTCTTCACCCTTCACCTTGTTCCCTTGGACCATTTTCCTATTGCAAGAGATCCATTCCCTTGTCCCCTTCTATCTGTCCTTATTATTCTCTTTGTTTATACTTACCTCACTCAAATGAAAGATACCTTATGGTATTTAAACTTGTGAGTCTGATTTACTTCATTCAACATTATGTTTTCCGGGTGCATCTGTTTTCTTATAAATGTCTCAAACCTGTCATTCTGTATAGCAGGGTACTATTTTGTTATATGTAGATAGTACATTTTCTTTATCCTATCATCTGTTGATGGGTAATCAGGCTGCTTGCAGGATTTAGCTAGTACAAATTATGCTACTATAAACATTGGTGTGCATGTATTACTGTAGGAATAATATCATAAACTCTTTAGGGAAGTTAGCAGGGGGATTTGGGGATCATTAGAATTTCTAATTTCAGTTCTTTGAGAAATTGCCATACTGATTTCCATAATGGTTGTACTAGTTTACATTCCCACCAACAAATTCTAGGATCCAGCTTCAGACTTAATATGCTAAACGGGTCCCCTTATGCACCTCAGTCTAAGCAGCAGCATTGTAGAACTGTGAGTGCAGCCACACAGAATGGTAGACAGTTGTGAGAAAAGCAAATCTAATAGAACAGTAGTTTAGAAAGATAGCTACATTATTATTTCAGCAAGTTAAAAACCTTCTTTGAAATTATGCATTGCCGGGGACATTCCTACATTTCACGTTACCCTGGCCATTCATGGCAGGCCCATGCAGGAAAAGGGAGGTGAAGGGATGGTAGAAGGGCAAAACTTCCCCCAGTTTTTACAAAGACCATGGTCACACAGGGCACCCGGGACTTCCAGTGTCTCCACTTTGACACTTTCTTCATCTATTGCCACTTGTCACCAGGCCTTTCCAGAGGTGGCCAGCAACTTCAGTCTATGTCCCACCAAGCCTTCTGGAAGACCAGGTAGTCATTTTGATATTTTTCAGCAGTTTTTGTATATAAGTTTTATGTTTAGAAATCCCAACAGCTTCAAAGTGGCTTTGGTTTTATTCTACTTCAAGAAGCAGTGTGAAAAAAACAAGAAAAGGGTCTGTGCCTTAGTAGTTAGGCTTTGGCTTGATTCTGTTCCCTGTGTCACATTAGGGCTGGGGAGTTATCTGTGTTTCTTGGGTTGGAACCCCTAAATGTGAATCACAGCGCCTCCCATTATGTAACCGCAAATTAAAAGAGATACACGAGTGTGCTGCAGACACTGGTGCTCAGGTTGAGTGTCCTTTCCCTCTGTGGTTTGAGTGAACAGGAAAAGAATGGAAAAGATTAGAAGGAAAAGAGAGACTGAGATTGAATGATAGTCCAGTTTTCCATAATAACTATGTGCAACTCTGTTAGACATCATTGTATTCTTAATGTCTGTTACAGAGAGGGGTCAGTATTAATATTCATTGAGTGAATAAATAAATCTCTGATGGTTCTGATCTTGATTCATGTGTAGGAGACAAGAAGAAAATGCTGTCCTGGCCTAGGTCATGGGATGTTTCAATGTTTGGCAAGTAGACAATGGCTAAGGACTCTACAGGACTCTTCTGAGGGTGCTGAGAGAAAACCAGCAGAGTGAAAAGAGAACAGGTGAATTAACAGTACTGCCAGAAGCCGATGACAATTGGTAGTTCTGGCTTCCTGAATTTCTCTTTTCAGAATTCCTAGCATTTTAATTTCTACTCTTACCTATTCAGATAACACAGATTTTCTCACACTGGGTCCATTGTACCAGAAGTGACATGCCATTTACTGAATTGGAGAGAAATCTGCAGTCAAAACATTAAAAAAAAAAAAAAAGCATTCACCCTTAGAAAGCTTCTAACTCATCCTTATTTATGTGCTCAGATAGCAACACTTGCCATTTCAGTGGTTCATTCAGGAATGAAAAACACATGAGCAATCAGCCCACACCCACAGGACCATATTTGTAAAATAGCCTCGGAACACCAGGTATTTCTTACAGCTTTTGCATACTAAATCATATGATGATGAATGTTGCTGCCTTTGCTTCTGAGATAAACCTGGAGAAAGATGACGAAGATGGTGTCCTGGGGGAGGAGCATTCCTTTCTGTCTTAATCTTTGCAGCTACAGTCAAATGGAATCATAATGGTAGTCCACGTGCATCTGATAAGAATGATTATGGGCTGTTGTCTCTTCTCTTGTAGATCAAAGGAAGACCTACAATTACTATAGCACATTGCCATTCACAAGTGACAAAGTATATGATGAGTTTGGAAGAGAAGGTTCCAAAAATTTCACAGAAATGAGCCAGAGAATTGAATCAATGGTAAGCAGTTTTTCTCCACTTTTAGAGCATGTGCTGTTGCTTTTTAACATGTATTTTAGTATCCTAGCTTCTAAAAAATCCATTCACCTAATCTTTGCATACCTTTGCAAAATAGTAAGAGGTCATAGATAAGTGCTGTAAAACAAAATTAGCACTACATGACACAAAAGAGTGTGTCATTCAAGCCTGAACCAAGTGGCCTTTACTTGTTTATTTATGCCCCTCCTATTCACCTTTAGATAGCCAAGGCCACGGTTTTGATTAGTAGACTCCATTGACTCTGGGGATGTGAGGGTAGATCAAATATGGTAGCAGTTTTGTAGACTTCCTAACTAAAAGACCCTGAATATATGGTAGCTGTTTTGTAGACTTCCGAACTAAGAGACCCTGAGCAAAGGCTTGCCAAGATTGAAACCATTCAGACACATACATACATAGCATTTTACCTTTTCAAAATATGCATTTGTGGACCATCTTTTGTTTATTTTATTTTATTTTAGAGGGAAAAAAGAAACAAAAAAATCAAGAAGCAAACAAACCTAAAAAACCAAAATAAACAAAAACAACAACAAAAGCAAAATGAAAAAAAAAAAAAAAACACCCCCAGCAATAGCTATATAGACTCTCAAAACAAGATGACAGGAATTCAGTGATGGTTGTCATACTGCATATTTTCATCTTTGAAATAGGGGCCTAGATTACCAGACACAGGAATAAAACCAAACAGTAAAACAGAACAAAATATTGTGTTTAAAAAGTAGGAGAGAAGGAAATCCCCCACAGCTGCCACAGTGCACACTGCCTCCAAATAGGTGCCCAGACTGCCAGCCTCAGGCCTGCAAATTCAATCAAGCATACAAGCATCAAGCTATTCCTTCACCTCAGTTCCTGTCATCTCACCCTGAGTTCCTCTGAATCAGCCAATTGCTTACAGGGAGGGGAAAGGGATGACCTTCTGGTTTCCCAGCCTGTGCACCAGCTGGCTCACGGGAACGCATGGTTTGACTTCTTGCTGAGTCTCTTCCCACTCCCCATGGTGGACTCCGGCTCACCGGAAGGCCCACGGACCAACCTTTGGTACACATTTCTACAGGAGACCCATGGGTACAGCTCTCTATCCTTAAAGTATCAATATTTATATTGAACATCAATTTATATTTATATTTAATCAAATTTTTGAGGAATTTGAAAAATCAGCCTTACAGACCAAAAGAATAAGGCCCTGAATAATCAAGGCTTATCATTATCAGAATATATAGAGAATAATTTTGACTTTTCTTTTGCGAGGTAATTCATGGATGATATAATGGAAAGGACACTGAACTAGAAGTTGGAACCTATAATTTTAACATCATCATCAAGCCAGTGCTGTGCCATTTGACACAACTCTTTATCATTCCTGACACATTTTCGTACATGAAAATTAAGGTGATAAATTATATATTTTTCAAAGTGCCAATATCTTGAATTAGAACATCAAAGAAGTGATTTGTATCAGTTTTTCTTTACTATAATGAAATAGCAGAGGCCAATTACTTCATCAAGTAAACAAAAGCTTCTTTTGACTGATAAGGTTGCAAAGCTAGGTCAGGAGCCACATCTGTTGTGGTTCTCTTACTGGCAGCATCTCCACGCATCACATGGCAAAAGATGACGTGCACATGGGTGTGTTCTTCTATTCGTTCTCTCTCTCTCTTCTTATATGGCCACCAGGATTCAATTAGGGGACTCTAGTCTAATGGCCTTATCTAATCTTATCTAATCTAATCACCTTCCAAATGCCTTACCTCTTAGCATCTTGATCAGTTTGAACCTATACTTCCTTACTACTTCCCAGTGAGGATTAAATTTCAACAAAGAAGTCTTGGGAGAAACACAACCATACCTAAACTATAGCAGGCCATACTCCTCCCCTCCGACAAACTGCTGAGCAAGGTGAAAGCCAGGGGATCTGTTTACCTTGCTGAGATTAAATCCTGCTTACATCTGTATATGCAAACAGCAGATCCAGAATGTTTCTGAAGAAACTCTTAAGACAAGATATAAATAGACTTATAAAATAGGAAAGGAAATGTAATTTAGAAAGTCAAGAAACAATACAACTGTTTTTCTTGTTTTTTTGTGCCATTTGCCAAATTAAATTATTTAAACTTTAGATCAATTTGATCTAAACAAATATAGATAAGACTCTATCAATAGTACCTCCAATATTAATATTTTTGAACTTACTTGATAAAAATAATCTTAAGTAAAAATGTCTAACATGACTATTCAGAGGACTTAGTTGTCTTACTGTACTTGGGGACACAGACTCAGGAGTCAGTCAAATGTAAGAAACAGTTCCTAGCATATTATAACCATGGTTAGTAAATGGTCAAAAATAAAGGCACAGAACACTGAAATGCTTACTTATCTACACTTCTAATTTAAAAAATTAAGTTCACTATCCATACTATTTATAATAAGAAGAAATATAGCCAAAATACATGCTCCCATTGTGTTAAAATAATGTTCACAAATGTGTTTGTTAAGTATCGTACCTCACGTGGGCTTTCTAAGAGCATTTTGGGTACTGTTCTGGGTACACATCTTGCCAGAATACTGGCGGCTTTTTCATTAATTTTGAGAACTACGTAACACCACTTCGCACCCATTTCTGTAACTCAGGTATCACTTGATGAAATTATTTTTTTCTTTGTCTAATTAGAGGAAAAGTCCTTGTTTCGAGAATGTAAATACTGACCTTTACTTTTCAAAAGACAATTTGGTTTTTAAATATTTCTAAAAATTCTTAAACTTTGACGTCTTTCTGGGTAACAGCAGAAGTCACTTCTGGCTGTCCTCTGCCTCCCCTGCTGCATTCACGCTCGGGAGGAGGGTGCAGGCATCACTGCGTGGGGACCAAGGCTCCTCAAGTCCCAAGCACCATGGGACGGCTGCAGTGTTGTTTGCTCTTTCTTTTTAAAACAATTTCCCTGAGTTCTGAATCAACTTGAATACCAATAAATTGTTCTTGCTGACACATTTTAAATATTTTTTGAACAGGTAAAAAGCACATTTGATAAGTATCCACTGAAGGGAGAGCTTGTCAAGTCTCACATTATCAAGTTCAGGTATGTGGACCTAAAATGCTGACTTCTGTATTCCATTTCAAGGTGAGGCTGTCATCTTGGGCACAATAACTATTTTTTAAAGTATTAATGACATAATTCTATTCAATAGCACTTATGTCACACCTGTCCTGTGTAAATTGTGGCTTACAATGTACCTTACCCATCCAGTAAATCTGATAGTAAGTGTTTGCAACGTGCCTTCCAGAGACAGAGTGAAATCCATGGCTATACGATAGCATTGTTATTTGGTGATCTAACACACATCCATTGACTTAGTTGTAGTACCCTATATGAAACAGTATGGTAGAGATTTGACTTTATCTCTTGGTTGTCTTGTCAAGTTTGTTTACTTTCTTCTATTCTGCCTCCTTATGCTCCAAATGAATCCCAGATCTGTCAATAAACTACCAATAAATAGACAAGTTCAGAATATAAGATTTTAAATAAAATACTACATTTAGATTTTAAATAATACATTGTCTTAAAGCAAATTTTTTTTCAAAAATGATAAAACTGCGGTATTATTCTAATGACAAAATTTGAAGAGTCATTCCCAAGTCTGTTACTTAGTTAACATCTCTGAAGCGTTACTTTCGCCACCTTCTTCTGAAAATTCTGGACTCTACAGTGTTTGAGATAGTGTCTGTCCTTGGATTTGCCACTACTTTTCCAATCTTTAAATTTCCACTTTCTACATGAATTTCTAAATAGTGGAGTTCCATTGCCTAACTCCAGTCTGAACTACTTTTCTCATTTCTGTAGCTATATGCTTGCTCATGTACCTTTCCACAAAGAAGTCCCACAGAAAATTTCTTGATGTAAGGAAAATCCAGGCACATTACTGAGAAACCTGGCAGTCCCCGTACCCCTCTCCCACTGGCGGGCTCCCTCAGAGCTCGCCTATTCTTCCAGGTTTACCGTGCACGTCACTTTCCCATTTGCTCACCTACTCATTCCGTGGGCTGCTGCTGCTGCTGCTGCTGCTTGCCGTTCTTTCTTCTACCACCACAGTTAGAAGTGCGAGTTTCCTAGGAATGCTTAGACAGTCTTAGACATGTTAAAATATGAAGGAATAATCTGATGTTAAAATATGAAGGGATAATCTGAGTCTGAAAAAAAAATGAGTCTGACTTTATGAAGGTTGTAGAGACTTAGCTAAAGATATAAATATGCTCACTATGTTTTTTTGTTTGTTTTGTTTTGTTTTGGTACCAGGAATTGAACTCATGTCATTGGGTTTGCCAGGCAGGTGCAGCGCCACGGAGCTGTATGCCCAGAATAAATTTTCTCACTGTCAACTCAAAATATGAGAAAGAATGAGTATAAATTTCTCAAAAAAAAGGGAATGTTAAATATAGTTTGAAAAACAACATTTAAGAGAATAAAGGAAAAATAGGCCCCTTAGAAAAGGAAAGCAAGGAAGGGAAATTTCTGAAAGAGGCATCACTCATGCTAAAGATAAGAATCTTCAAGGGGAGCATGGTAGGAATCAAAAGATACTCCTAAAACCAAGTAATGTGAGTGCTGGAAGGAACCCAGCTGATGTGACAACTGGAAGCCATTCCTGTTCCGGTAGGAAGCAAGTGTCTGGGACAAAAGGAGGAGAAACAGACTGTAATGATTAGATATGAGGCAGAGGGGGTTTGCCCTGTCAAGAAGGTTCACCATCATTAGAAAAGTGGAAGATAAATCAAATACTGTGGCACAGAGGCTTTTGTATGGTTTTAGTCAGGACTAAGAGAAAAAGGAAAGAATAAATAATACTACAGGACTGCTGAGGCAGTGAAAAGTTTGAGACAGAAAAAAAATTAATCTGAGTGTCTAATTTTCTTTCTGATTGAAAAAGCTATATAAAATTCCAGAAACTCAAATATGAAATATTTTATGAAATAAAAAGCAAACTCCTCTTACCCAAAATCCAATCCCAGAATAACATATCCTTCACAATGCATTGTGAGCATTATTCCAATGACTGTATAAAGATCTACTTTAATCTTTAACTGACTGTATAGTACAGTATTTTTACCAAAAGCACTTGTCAGTGCCAATTTAGCCAGTGTCCCATTCATTGATGAACACTTTGACTGTTAGTTATTTATGTTTAGAAAATGAGGCAAGTGCTATCAGAGAGGATAGACACTCACATTTATTACACATGAAAAAGCCTCACAATTGAAATGGGATTCTCATTTATTCCTGTTTGTAGTTTATGAGAGCCAATGTTGCTGCAGTATTTGGTGACTAGTAACAGTGTTAGGAACTGACTAAAAGGAGGGACTGAGTAGCCAGTGTGACGGCAAGGTAGCACAAATGGCATTAAGCCTACTTAATGCTTTCTCTTGAAAAATACTGTCACAAAAGTCATACAATTTGATGAAGCTTTCAAAAAGCCTTAATATTAACAGTCGTTTTGGAGAGTCTGAAGCTTACTTAAGAGAAGTCATTGGATTTAAGGAACTAGAATTAAGTGCAGTAGCCAAATGTACAATTGATTTTGTACTTACCACACATTTCACATGGTACTTTTGAATAGTTAATGAGATAAGTATCTTTTTATATCAATAATCATGCACTTGACTAGACCTCTTGGTGGTTAGGACCCTGTTAGCTTACTATCTTACAATCAGGGTAGTTGAGCTGGAGTTTGTCATCGTTGTTGTTTTTTAAAGACAGGGTCTCACTGTGCAGTTCAGGTTGCCCTTGGGCTCACTTTGTAGCCCAGGCTGGTCTTGAACTTGCAATGATCCTCCTGCCTCAGCCTCCTGAGTGCTGGGATTACAGGAGTGTGCCACCACACCTGGTTTTGAGTTGGAGTTTTTGAATATAGTAAACAATAGGAAGTTAGAAGGGTTTATGGCTGTGTGTGTGTGTGTGTGAAATGAATAAGAAAAAACAAATTATATTACCATAAATCAATCGAGCACCTTCTTTCCCTTCCTCTCTCCCTTTTTCCTTCCTTTCTTGCTTTCTCCCTTCCTCCTTCCCTCCCTTTTCTCCTTCATCCTTTAATTTCTTCTTCCCTTCTTTCTTTTATTCTTTTGTCTTGTGTTTTGGTCCACAGTCAAGAGGAACATGGACTGTTGGCTCACATGCTGCTCATTTTTAGAATCCGTTCTACTGAAGATCCTGAAATCACTAATAAAATTATTCAATATGTTCTACATAAAAAGCTGAAAAGTGCAGTAGGACCACCTAAGGTTAATCCTGATTCAGTTGAAATTAAAAGTAAGTTCATTTTTGCTATTTTGTTTACTTCTCTTGCATAGAAAACTTCTATATTAAATTTGGACACTCATTTTAATTTTTTGGACATCCTTTAATTCTGGGGTTCTACTATCAATAAGACATTGCTTTGTAAGAGAATTAGCCCTATTAAAGTATCCTAATTTTTAGAAAGTTCTTAAACATGCACCTTATTCTATACCATTTCTTTGTTTTTCAGAAATCAACAAGACAGAATCAGACAGATATCTGAACAACTGTAAGTTTAATATGTTTATTAAAATTGCATTACCCATAGAGTCAAGGCGCTGACTCTAGGCCTAGTCTTTTGCTTGCCTACAGCAGAGTACCCACCACAACTCAGAGGAGACATTTACTAATTATAGAATCAGTGCATACTACGCTTGTCTTTAAAAATGGAAGAAACTCTGCTACTCACCAGTTAGGAATGTTTATTAATTTATCAATTTAATTAACTATGGATCCAAAAGATAATCTCATTTTATAAATGACATATGTCGTTTTTACCAGTATTTATTGGGGGCCTATAATTGTACGACAATAGGAATACAAAAACGATGAGATAGAATCTTGGTCTAAAGTAGTTTACATGCCAGGACTGGATTCAGGAGACTAATGTATGAGCATACAGTTCCAGAGTAAAAGTTCTCTGCCAAGAGTAATTTTATTGCACCATTGTAGCAATTTTTTCATGATTGTAGGTGTTTTCATGATGTAGATGCTACTGGGGATATCTAATATGCATGAGGCTGGGGTCCTCTACAACACTCAGTAATGCACAGAACAACTGCCCTCATCAAGAATTATTTAGTTCAGCCAGGCATGGTGGTACATGCCTGTAATCCCAGCACTTAGGAGGCTGAGGCAGAATTGTTGCAAGTTTGAGAACAATCTGAACTACAAAGTGAGCTCAAGGCCAGACTGAATTACATAGCAAGACCGTCTCAGAAAGACAAATGGATTTTTAAAAAAAGAATTATTTGGTTCAAAATGTCATTGGTGACAAAGTTGAGAAACTATACCATAAACAATGCTGAGGAATAATTTTATATATATATATTATATATATATACAAACATAGAATGTGTTTTGTTGTTAAGAAGCATCAAAAAATTTATAACCAAACCAGTATGAAAGCAGGGAAATTAGGAAATCATCCTAGGAAAGATCATGTCTGATTTAAATCCTACAAGATGAATAGGAGTTGACTATTAGAACAATGAAGGTCTGCAGAAAGGTATGAACATGAGAAAAATACTTGAACACGAAGTATGAGAAAGCTGGTATGTAGTGACATGGATGGATGCTCAGAACAACTCCTGATATTATGAATGATGGCATTCTAATTTCTTTCTTAGTAATTTCATTATTGGTGTGTAGAAATGCTATTGATTTTTATGTGTTGATTTTTTATCCTGCTACATTGCTAAATTTGGTTATTAATTCTAAGAGTCTTTTGGTGAAATTTTTTGGGTCATCTATATAAAGGACCAGGTCACCAGCAAATAGCGATAACTTGGTTTCTTCATTCATATATATATATATATATATATATATATATCCCTTTTATTTCTTTGTCTTGCCTAATTGCTCTGGTTAATGTTTTGAGTACCATATTGAACAGGAACAGTGACAGTAGATGTCCTTATTTTGTTCTTGATTTTAAAAGGAAAGCTCTCAGTTTTTTCTCATTCAATATTATGCTAGCAGAAGGTTTGTCATAAACGGCTTTTATCAGGTTGAGGTAAGGTCCTTCTATGCCTATTTTCTTCAGATTTGTTTAAAAATTGTGTGGGTTCTCTTATGTGAGAAATCTGAACTATAGATAAATCAAAGAGCAAAATAAAACATAACTTAGCCAATGAGAAGGGGACTAAGGAATGTTGGGAGGTAGGGGCAGGAGATGGGAAACAACTGTATGATCGGTATGTACATGTATCAGGTACCCAAAATGAAGGTCTTCATTATGTACTGTGAATAGGTACTAGTAACAAATTTTAAAGAAAACAAAATGACTGTTAATTAGTATATCATCTTTCTTTGGCAGGCTGTGGGACCCGAAGGATTGCGTCTGTGAAAGAGAGTGTCAGGATTGTGGGTGGGACAGAGGTAGAAGAGGGAGAATGGCCGTGGCAGATCAGTCTGCAGTGGGATGGGGTCCATCGTTGTGGGGCAACTTTAATCAACAGTTCCTGGCTCGTGAGTGCTGCTCACTGCTTCCGAAAGTAAGTCCGGGCCTTGAGAATGTTTGGGGTGAGCGGAGGGCATTGTTTCCCTATTGACAAGTAAGTATTACAAAGAGAGTTGAAGGAATTGAAAATGATGTCAACATATTTCTGTAGTTAAATTATCGTCAACACACATAGGATAGTTTGTCAAAGAAAGCACACTTTAAAATCATCTTCACACTTTAAGCTTGATATCAAAGAGAAGAACCGAGGATCTTTATGGGAGACAAAAGCTGGACAGATTGTAGTATTGACCTCAATGTGGAAATTCCATGGAGGAAGAAAGCTAAATTAAATAGGAATAAGTCAGGAGGTAGCAAATTACACTACTGATATATTGACCAGTTCTATTATCAGGAACACAGAACTTTCAACCCAGAGTCAAATGTCTACAGGATATAGAACAGTTAATGCTTCATTAAGTGATTATACGGCCTTTATGGTTTCTAGAGAAATGTGTTTGTTTGTGCATTGAGGATTTTAAGCACATAGAATAAATGTAATTTTCTAATTCTGTACAGGTTATTATTTCAGTATGGACTTTGGAGTCACTGTTGTCCCATAACATTAAACGGCTGTGGGCTCTAGCATTTATAACCTAGCTCATGGGCCATGGTGGCTTTTCTACCTGGTCTGCCCCCAACTCTGACTCTCAGGTTAGAAAAGATTTGTTTTAATGGATAGGAACTATTACTTTAAAAAAGAAAACTTATATTTATAACTTAGGACTAAGTTATTTCATATCAATGACTAGATTGCTAGCATGGTAAAATAGAATTTATTCTTTATTTTTTCTCTCTAGGTATAAGAGCCCAACCAGATGGACTGCTTCTTTTGGAGTAACAATATATCCCTCAAAAATGAAAAGAGGCCTCCGGAGGATAATTGTCCATGAAAAATATAAGCACTCATTACATGATTATGACATTTCTCTTGCAGAGCTTTCTAGCCCTGTTCCTTATACAAATGCAGTGCATCGAATTTGTCTCCCGGATGCAACCCATGTGTTCCACCCAGGGGATGAGCTGTTCGTGACAGGATTTGGAGTAGTACGAAATAATGGTGGGCATCTAAAGAGAAACTCAAATCCTACTGACTTCATGTGGGATTCTAAGGCGATTAAGGAAAAGAATATTTTTAATCCCAAAATATGTTGGTTGGTTGGTTGGTTTGTTGGTTGGTTATATGGACCAGAGTTAAGTCCAGCTCTGTGTCATTTAAAAGATGCATAAATTATTTCCTGCCTTCATTTACTATTAATTACATATTTACTACAGTAATATTTGAAAGAGCAAATGTAATTAGCCAGTTTAAGAGATATGAGAGCACTTGATATATCCAACGGTGAAGGTCAGGTCATAAGTCCACTGTTCTGTCCGAAAAAAACTTCATAATCTTAACAATGGAGTAGAACTTGTGTTTCTTTCCTATTTACCTGAATTTTCCAGTTAGGGAAGAATTATCTTCTTAAATTTTAGTTTATCTAAATCATACATATTGTTTGATTAAATATTACCATTTTATTTAATACTTATTAAAGACTTTTTTGTCAGGTTTACAAAGTATGTGTATATCTACAAACAAAAGACTTTTATCCTTTTAGGTGACACTCAGAATCATCTTCGGCAAGTGCAGGTCAATCTCATAGACACTAAAACTTGCAATTCACCTCAAGCTTACAATGGTGCTATAACTCCAAGAATGTTATGTGCTGGTTTCTTAAAAGGAAAAAGAGATGCATGCCAGGTAAGCAGCTTTATCTATTAGTGATATAGGAGACATGTAACTCCAAACCTGCACCATGTCAGATGTGCCAACTTTGTGTTCCTTGATATCACAGAATGAATTTCAAGGGACTGTGGAGGTTACAAGTGGGAATGGTTTGTTGAAAGATATCTCCTGAGAGACAGTAGAGGTCCTGGAAGCGGGTGGCCATTGAGGCCCTCTGTCTGGAGTAATTTGTCCAGCACAGTCATAATGTGGATACAGTGTGGGTCGAACTGTATTCAACCTATACAGTTACTAGTATAGCTGCTTAGCTAATGCTGACCCAGTTGGGAAGCAGGTCACATCGCAAGGTACACAGAAAGAACAAAGGTGTTTGGGAAGAGATGGTTCTGGATGCTCTGCTCACCCACCTGGCAGACAGATGCCTCTCTGCGCTTCCTGGACCAGGAGGTGCTCATCAGAGTGTGTAATTCCAGGTTACTGCTCATCCTTTAGGAAGCATAGCAGGCTAGCCACTGCATCTTCATCCTGAGGCCTGACCTCAGATGTGCCTCCAGCCACAATTCTGACATCTTTATTTTTCACTGACGCCCTTGAGAGCCCAGCCCCTTCTCTGACTGTATATTAATTTCTATCTAATATAGCTGCTGTGATATTAGTGTGCTGCATAAGGTTTTGTTCACCTTTTTGAAATCACTATTGATTTACATGAAGCTACAAAGAGTTTATACAAGAGTTGTATACCAGTTTTTCTCAGTAATTGCATCTAACATAACTATAGTACAGTATAAAATCCAAAAAACTAACAAAGTGCATCTAGGTTGATGGCATTTTGCTGCATGTATAGATTTATATATCCACCACTGAAATTAAAAAGAAGTCTGTTTCATTACAAAGATCTACCTTATCAGTAACATTCCCAGGCCCTACTCATATTACTAACATCTGGCAATCACTAATTTGTCCTATTTCTCTATAATTTTGGAATTTCCAGAATGTTATAAGAATAAAATCATACAGTAAATTTTTGGAATTTCATTTTAATTTGTCTATTAATGTTTTTAACCATCTGTAGAAAAATTTTAATGGATCATCTGTTATCTGTCTGTCTCTCTCTGTCTCTGTCTTTCTCTCCCTCTGTCTCTCTCTCTCTCTCTCTCTCTCTCTCTCTCTATATATATATATATATATATATATATATATATCTGTCTTATTATTGTCTACTGGCATTAACATATTACTTGTTTAAATGAAGTAAAGAACAGAAAAGTTACCTTCCTTCAATTCTCTTATTGCTTTCATGATTGGAATTTTGTTACAATATTATAATAAATATTAATATTATGTTTTCCTGTATATATTGAGAAACACATCATAGAATACTTTGCTTCAATTTCCAAACATAACTTAGAAAACTCAAGAGGAGAAGGAAAGTATTTTTATTCACAGTTTTGTTGTTCCTGCTTTCCTGACTTGATTATTTCCTTTAAAAAAAACCACATTTCTCTCTTAGAAACTTCTATCAGCAATAATAATAATATATCATTAGTTTTTTTGAGACAAAGTTTCACTATGCAATTAAGGTTGTCCTTGAACTTGCTTTGTGGCCCAGGCTGGCCTAAACTCACAGTGATTTTCCTGCATCAGTTCCCAAGTGCTAGGATTACAGGTGGGCACCACCACGTCTGGCCAATCAGCCATTCTTCAATGTAAGTCTGCTGCTAGAAAATGTTCTTAAATTTCCTTTGTCTGCCAAAGTCTAAGATAAGTAGGTCTGTTTTATGTTGTTCTGGACATCTTTTCAAACACTGGTTTTGCTATACAGGTTATATAGGATTGTGTAGTCAACTTTGAATCTTTAACAGGTAAAAATGTTGACTTCCATATCTTTATAAATATATTACTGATAGTAAAATCTTGGACAAGGCCAAAGATTCAAAGTGGTAATTTAGGTATGTCACTAAACTCTCTTGTAATGTTTTTATTCATACATGTTTAGAGTACAGGATGTCTACATTCATCTTAGCGAGGGGCACATGTACTGAACATATCTTGATTCCTTTCATTCCTTTTCCCTCCCCATCCATCTCCATCTCTCCTTCTCTGGATCCCCTCTCCTTGTTTTCATTATTATTATTATTATTATTTTCAGTTCATGTTTGCAGCATATAAAGATTGCCGTCATTGAAGGTAGTTAGTACATGCACATGCACATGATGTATCTTAAATATTTCTAGGCCCTTTTCCTACTTTACCTTGCCCACCCTCGGACTCTTGGTTCCCATCCCACTTGCAAAATGTTTCTTTTATCAATCCTTTATTTTGCTCTGTATTTGTACTGTCGATTACTCAAAGTAAGATAAATCATATGGTACTTAAGCTTGTGCCTGATTTATTTTACTTATGTTTTCAAGGTATATTCATTTTCCTACAAATGTCTCAAATTCACCCTTAATTGTAGCCAAGTAATGTTCCATTATGTAGAGACACCACATTTTCTTTATTCATTCAGTAGTTGATGAACATATAGGCTGCTTCCAAGATTTAATTACTAAAAAATTGTGCTGCTATAAACATTGCTATGTAAGTATTTCTGTAATATGATAGCTCTAGCTCTTTTCAGAAGATACTCATTTGGGTCAAATGGAATTTCTTTTTTTAATTTTTTGCAAAATCTCCGTACTGATTTCCATTGTGGCTGTACTAGTTTGCTTCTCACTAACAATGGGAAAGGGTTTCTTTTTCACTGCAACCATGCCAGTATTTGTTATTATTTGGTTTCTTTATGATTGCTATTCTTTCTGGCATAACAAAAATCTTAGTGTTGTTTTAATTTGCGTTTCTTCAATGGCTGGCGATATTGAACATTTTTTCATATATTTATTGGCCATTATATTTCTTATTTTGTGAAATGTCTACTCATTTC
The DNA here is from genome assembly GCA_004027455.1 of Hydrochoerus hydrochaeris. NCBI lineage: Eukaryota > Metazoa > Chordata > Mammalia > Rodentia > Hydrochaeridae > Hydrochoerus > Hydrochoerus hydrochaeris. The sequence continues at coordinate 27,180 of PVLA01008852.1, read as the reverse complement.
ACTTATCCATTTTTATTGGATCTTTTATTTTGGGGGGGGTCTACTTTTTTTTTTTTTAGCTCTTTATATATACTAGTTACTAGTCTCATGCCTGAGGAATAGCTAACAATTTTTTTCCCTTCTGTAGGTTGTCTCTTACTCTGTTGATTCTTTTGCTTTATAAAAGCTTTATAATTTGATGTAATCCCACTTGCTGATTCTTGTTATTTCATGGGCAGTTGGAGTTCTGTTCAGAAAGTCCTTGCCTATACCAATGACTTCAAGAGTTTCACTTATTTCATATTCCAGTGGATTGTTTCTGCTAATAATCTTTAGACATTTGATTCATTTTTATTGTAGTTTAGCATATAATGAGGCCCAGGTTCAGCTTCAGGCTTCTGCATATAGATAGTCAGTTTTCCCAGGACTATTTGCTGAAGGGTCTACCTTCTAGTATATGCTTTTGGCTGCTTTGTCCATGGACGAATAGCTGAATGTGTCTGGAGTTGTTTCTTTATTCCCTATCCTGTTCTATAAATCTGCATGCCCACTTTTGTGCCAATATGATGGCTTTTTTTTTGTAAGTCCCTATAGCCTTGTGGTGAACTTCAAGTAAGGTATTGGGATGCTTCCTGCTTTTCTCTTTCTTCCCAGTGTCGTGTTTGCTATTATGGGTCTCTTCCAATTCTATATGAATGTTAGATTTGCTTTCTCTCAGTGTGTGAAGAATGCCATTTGTAGTCTGATTGGGGTTGTATCAAATCTATGCATCAGTTTTGGAAAAATGGCCATTTTGACAATATTTATTCTGCCTCTCTAGGAACAGGGGAGATCTTTCCATTTTCTGGGGTCCTTTTTAAACTCCTTTTTCAGAGTCCTGTAGTTTTCTTTGTAGAGGTCTTTCACTTCCGTGGTTATGTCCTACATATTTAATTTTTCTTGATACTATTATGAATGGTATTGTTTTCCTAATTTCTTTGTCTGTGAGCTCATTACTAATATACAGGAAGGCTACTGATTTTTATTTGTTGAGTTTTTATCCTGTTACACTGCTAAATTTGGTTATTAACTCTAGGAGAGTTTCAGTGGAATTTTTTGAGTCTTCTATGTAGCAAATCATGGCACCTGCAAATAATGAAAACTTGACTTCTTCTTTTCCTATACATTTTTCTTTTATTTGTTTGTCTTCCTTGATTGTTGTGAGTAATGTTTTGAGAACTGCGTTGAACAGAAGTAGAGAAAGTGGGCATCTTTGTCTTACTTATAATTTTGGAGGGAAAACTTTTAGTTTTTCCTCATTCAGTATGATGTTGGCTGTTGGTTTGTCATAAATACATTTTTATCACATTCAAATTAGTCCCTTTTATACCTATTTTTTCAGGATTTTGTTGTTGCTGTTATCAGGAATGGACATTAGATTTTATCAAATCTTCTTCTGCATCTATTGGTGTGATCATGTGGTTCTTGACCTTGCTTCTTTTTATGTGATATATTACATTTATTGATATGTGTACACAGATACAGCATTGGAATGCTGAGATGAAACTTACTTGGTGATGATGTATGATTCTTTGATGATTTCTGCATTCCATTTGCCAATAACTTCTTAGATATTTTTGCATCTGTGATCATTAAGGAAACTGGCCTGTAATTTTCTTTTTCAACTAGGTCTTTTTCTGCTTTTGACATTAGAGTGATGCTGGCTTCCAGAAATGGGTTTGGAGGCACTTTTCTTTCAATTTCATTGAAGATTTTAAGGATTATAACATAATTATTGAAGATTTTAATGTTACAATTATTCATGGTAGTTACTAAACATCTTCTGAATTTCAGTGATGTCCATTGTGATTTCAAACTTCTTTATTTCTGGTTGCATTGACATGAGTCTTTTCTCTCTTTTGGTGTGTGTGGCTGATGGTTTATCTATTTTGTTTATTCTTTTGAAGAACCAGCTCTTCAACTTGTTGATTCTTTGTATTGCTTTTCTAGTCTCAATTTCAGTAAGTAACTCTGATGTTGCCTTCCTTAAATTTGGTTTGTTTGTTTTGTTGTTGTTCTATGGGTATCTTTAAGTTTATCATTAAGTCATTTACTTGAAATCATGCTCTTTTTAAAATGTGAGCATTGAATGCCTTAAACTTTGCTTTTAGGGCTGCTTTTACTGTTCCTTGTAGGTTCTGGTTTGTTGTACTGGCATTATTTGATTTCAGAAATTGTGTAATGTTTTCTTTGATTTGTTCTGTGACACACTGGATGTTCAGGAGTATGTTATTAAGTTTGCACATGTTGGTATATTTTCTGTGGTCTTTTCTGATTGATTTCTTGTTTCAGTAAAGATGAGGTAATTTCAATTCTTTTATATTTATTTAAGTATTAGTATGTGATCTATTTTGGAGAAAATTCTGTGTGCTGCTGAAAAGAAAGTGTGTTGTGTTGTCATGGAAGAACACTTTATAGATATCTACTAAGTCCATTTGTTCAGAAGTTTAACTATGACATTTCTTTATTGATTTGTTGTTTCCTTGATCTGTTTCTCTGTGAAAGTGGGGTATTGAATGTTATGATTGTGTTTGTATTTATTTGGTCTTTTGTGTCCTTCAGTATTTGTTCTATTAAAGATAGGTGCTGCAGTATTTGGTGCATATAGACTTACAAATTTTATTTCTTCTTGTTGGATTGTTCCCTTAGCTAGTATGTAGTGAACTTTGCCTCTTCTGATCACTTTTAGGTTGAAGTTTACTTTGTCAGAGACTAAAATTGCTAACCTTCCTTGCTTTTGTGGTCCTAGTACAAGAAATGTGGTTTTTCATCTCTTAATTTTTAGGCTATGAATATCATTTCAGATTAAGTGAATTTATTGTATATAACTGCCTGTTAGATTATTTTTAATCCAGTCTGCCAGGTGGTCTTTTAACCAGGGAATTGAGGTCTTTAACATTAAGATTTATTACCAAAAGTTGTTGCCTTATTCCCGATGTTTTATTGTTCTGTTGATAACTGCTTTATTTTGGTTTTTTGTTTACATATCTGCCTTGCTCAATGTATTTATTCCACCTGAATTTTTGGCTTTGGGGGCTTCTCTTTGTCTAGGATATTCTTGAGTATTTTTTTTTTTTTGAGTGATGGTTTGGTGCTCCTGTATCTCTTACATTGTTATTTTTCTTGTAATGATCTTATTTATCCTTATATATCTATTTATTTTGAAAGAAAGTTTTGTAGGATATGTTAATCTGGGTTGGAAGTTTTTTGCTTTTAGGACTTGAAATGCTTCACTCTAGGTTCTCTTGGCCTTTAAAGTATGTGTTGAAAATCCACTGTAATCCTAATAGATTTAACCTTATATATGAGTTTTTGCTTTTTTTCTAACAGTTTTTAAGATTGTTTTTGTTGAACATCTCAACTTTTGACTAAGATGTATCATAAGAAATTTTTATTTTTTTCATTTTTGTGTGGTGTTCTATAAGGCTTGCTTACCTGTATGAAATCTTTCTTCCTAGTTAGAATGTTTTCTATTATGATTTCTCTAAGGAAATTTTTTATTCCATTATTTATACTATCTTTTAGTTTCTTTTTAAACTCCAGTTATTCTTAATTTAGTTTTCTTAGCATCATCTAGCTGTTAGATGAATTTTTCTTCTTCTCTTAACATTTCTCTTAACATTTTTAAAGCTTCATTGAGTAATTAATTATAATTTACCACTTTGTTCTTGATTTTCAAAATGTGCTCACATTGGTCATTTCTGAAATTTATGTATTTATCCAATTGTTTTTAACTTCTGTTATTTCTGCCTGATATATTTTGGTCGTCTATATCTTTGGTAAAGTGTCATTCTTGTCTTGAACCATTTGATCACTTCTTCCATTTTTTAATTTGTTTTCTCCATATCATGTTGGTCAAACTTTTTGATCATATTCTCTTGAACTCACTAATTCTTCATTAATAAATTTGTAAAGTCCTACTACCTGGTGTTTGCTTTCCTCTCCATTAGTGGATGCTGGATCTATTTCAGAGGACTTGGAAGACCTTGGAAGCATTTTGTTGCCTTGTTTTCTCAGATGGCATCTGTCAAAAAATGTGTACACAAGGCCAGGCCTGGTGGTGTACTCCTGTAATCCCAGCACTTGGGAGGCTGAGACAGGGGTATTGTTGCAAGTTTGAGATCAGGCTACAAAGTGTGCCCAAGGCCAGCCTGAACCACATAGTAAGACTCTATCTCAAAAAGACAAAAAACAAAAACAAAACAAAACAAAAAAAACCCCCAAAAAACCAATGTGTATATGCTTCAGTAGTTTGCCATGCTAATAAATGTCTGGAAGCTTATGACCACCACTTTGTGCATTTCTTATAATGTAGAGGCCAAAGGTAACTTGTGTTAATATCACGACGTCTCAATAAATTTAATATTAAAATATTTATATGAAGTTTCCTTTTCCTGATGTATACTTTTTTTTTTTTTGCAGACTTTTGTGTTTTGCTTTGAGAATTGATGTCAAGTAGGGTGAGGAGAGATTGTAGTTGGTATGAAGAACTTTTTAGTTAGAAACTGCCTTTCAGTGATATGGTTTCAATTTTATTTGTCCAGAGATAGCATTGACTCCTTTAGCTATTTAAGTGATTTGGACCCTGTTACTGTGTTTTGAGGAAAGAATTACTACTGGTTCTAATAGTATCAACAGATCCAATCATGCATTGCTTATATGTGGTAACCCTTGCATGTATGCATTCACCTTTTATCAGAACTCTTTGCAGCTTAGATTCTGTCAGTCTGTGATGTGGAAGGGGAAGTGACAGGAAGGGATGGAGGGACCGGTGAAAGAGCAGTGAGTGTAAGTCAGCAGGAGGAGAGGGAGACGGGAGAAACTCTAACAAGCAAAAATCAAATTAGGTTAGATTCTGCTGGGGATATTTTCATAAGATTAAAGGGTTAGTGTTGAGGATTTTAAGAATATGTTGTGGAAAAAGGATAAAATGTAGGAAGAGGGGGTTTTATTTTGGGACTGAAGAAAGCAACAACAGGTTGTTGAAATCTGTTGAGGTATTTGTGCTCCCAAAAGGAGCAGAAGAGGCAGGGGAGCGCAAGGGGCCCTGGTAAAGTAAGGAAAACCAAAAGAATATACTAATAGAGAGGACAGACGACTAATATGAGAGAAAGCAGGGGTTACTGAGAGGGAGCAGAATATCTTAAGAAGAATTTTAAAAGTGGGGGAACCAAGTTTTTTAAAAAAGAAAACAGTATTGTCACAGAAGCTTGAACTGAAAAAATGAAATAGAGAGATGAAAAGAGGGGGGGAAGATCAGCAATTAAATTAGGGTCGGGCGTGGTGGCGCACGGCTGTAATCCAAGCACTCAGGAGGCTGAGGCGGGAGGATTGCCTCTAATCGAGCCTGGACAATGTAGTGAGTTCCAGGCCAGTCTGAACTCGGTAGGTAGTCCCTATATTAAAAAGACAAAATAAATACATAAACAACTAAAGCAAAGCAAATAAAAATCCATCGGGAGCCCAAGTCAGACGCTCCAACAAGAGAATGTACATGTGATTCTCACATGACCAGGATGCTAAAGAGCCCGACGGTCCCTGCAGTCCCCTTCTTCCCTGCTGTGGTCCGACTGCACGCAGCAACACGTTTCTCCACTTTCCCCTCGGACTCAAAACCTAAACTGCCGGGTTCAAAGAATTCCCCCTCAGGCCGGCAGGCGGCTCGGGAGTCTCCGCGGGGGCATCCGGGAGCCTGGGCAGCTCGGGCCGCCCAAGGGAGGGGGTGGGCGGGGCGCCACCCACCCACTTGCTCAGCCCCTCTCCGCCGGGGTTGGGGGTTTTCCTTGCGGGCAGTGGGTGTGGACGAGGCTACTGCTGGCTGTGTGGAGGAGAAAGGAGCGGAAGGGCGCTGGCCTGCAGGCTGTGCCCGGACGCCCGCCTCTGCCTCCGGGCTCCTTCCTCCCTCGGGCTGCGCCCTGGAGCGCGAGCTGGGCCGCATAGTGACGGTGACGTGGCTTCCCCTGTGCAGTGGCCCAGACATTTTATGTGATCCACGTGAATCATCTCTCCGGCTAATTTTCTGTTCCAGGGTGTCAGCCTGTCCTCCACTGCAGGGTACGGTGGCTTCTGAAAACTCCAGGCGGCTCAGACGTGGTGCCTGTTCTAGGCCAAGTTGGGTCCCCAGCTCTCAGGACTTTTCATTTTAAGACTTTCTTTTTCTTTCTTTCTTTCTTTCTTTCTTTCTTTCTTTCTTTCTTTCTTTCTTTCTTTCTTTCTTTCTTCTCTGTCTTTTCCTTCCTTCCTTCCTTCCTTCCTTCCTTCCTTCCTTCCTCCCTTCCTTCCTCCCTTCCTTCCTTTCTTGGTACCAGGCAGGCCCTTGTGCCACTGAGCTGTATCCCCAGCTGTTTTACAGCCTTTATTCTACTCTGTCAGACCCATATTATTTTTTGAAATCCCATGTTGTTTGATATGCTTTCCAGTCTGAATCTATAAAATCGTATATCATTTATTCTAGGAATTTTTCTTACAGCTTTCCATGTTTTCTCTCTGTGTGTTTTGGCCTCAGCTGGCCCCTCAGTGCACCAGTGCATCACACAGCTCTTCCTCACCCTTATGTTTGGGCTAGGCCTTCCAGCAGTATTTATTTTGCTACATTGAACTCCTTAAGCCAAGTGACCTTCCTCCTCCTCATCTCTGTGAAAGCTCGCTTCATTCTATTTCTTTTAATGATCTGTGGCCCTGATTGATCATGGGGGAATATGTGGAGTAAGGCACACAGATTCCATTAAAACATCCTGCAGAAAATTTAAGTGGATTCTGTAAATAAATCTCTTATTGATTAATTGACTTAATAATCACAAACACATTGCTTGGCATGGTGGTACACACCTGTAATCCTAGCAATCTGAGAGCAGAGAGAGAGGCAATGATCACGGGTGTGTGTGTAAGGGGGGGTTAGACCCTTCCAGGCCCTCTCCTCATCATCTACCTCCTCCCACCAGGCTGCACCTCCTAACACCACATTTGGCTATAAGGTCACTTGTGGATAAATCCACTGATGGTTATGGACTGCTGCGATCCAGTCACCCCCACCTATCCCCCACACAAGAGGCTTTGGGGGATATAAGCCATGCCAGGTCTCCAAAGAGATACAGTCTACAGTCTCAAAGCCCTGCCCTGTGAGACTAAGCCAGTTTATTAGGCACTAGAGTGTCTCCTCTCTGTAAACAGCTGACAGAGTGAGGGAATCACTTCTGAACACACTGGAAACTTCTGAAGCTTGTCACTTGGATTATATTTTTAACAGAAAAACAACAAATTCTTCTGTAATAAAGTGAATCATGAGTGACTGACTTCTCCCTTTTCCTCAGGGTGACTCTGGAGGACCACTGGTTGGTGCTGATGTGAGAGACATCTGGTACCTCGCTGGAATAGTGAGCTGGGGAGATGAATGCGGGAAACCCTACAAGCCTGGTGTTTATACGAGAGTGACTGCCCTCCGGGACTGGATCACTTCCAAAACAGGTCTCTAGGGAGAACCAGTGCAATGAAACTTCTCTCTGCGCATCTGACAGTTCATTTTTAGAGATGCAGAATTGCAGAAGAAGCCTTAAAAATCACAAGGATCTGGTCCATCTCACTAAACTATCTGGTCGATGGATACTTTTCCGTCCTAGCTCTTCTCCTCACATAAGAGCATCTTATACCTGCCAGATGGTCTCTGCCCAACCTGTGTTCATGTTTCCTGGGCATTTTCTGTCATCAAAATCTTGGCTTGTTGACATAAACTTTTCATGGAAATATACAAGTGAAGCAATGCCTTTCTTCATTTTTCTCAGTTTCTCTCGTCTCAGTACATTTTTAATTTCATGGTTTGGTACAAGGAATGAAAGAAAATATAAAAAGTATTTTCTAATGTGTGGGAAAATATTGTAGGCTTTTCCTTTGTGGCATATGAGAAATGATCCTATTCATCAAGAAAGGTCAGGAAAGAGAAGCCGCAGCTGTTCGGCACCTCATGATGGAAAAAGAATGGAAACTAACTCAAGGACACACAGAGAGAAACTCTGGTAAAGCGGCTATCAAGATAAAAAGAAAAGAGTTCTGTTCTCTTATGACTAGAATATTTATACAAACTCTATGTAATGTACTTGTTTTGAATAAGTGAAAACAAGCAATATTGATTTAGCAGGAAGTTTCTGAGGATGTTGACACGTAGCAACAAAATAATGTAGTCATCGATTTGCTTGATATTATAATAAAACCAGTGAAGATGTGGACGATGTGGAAAATGTTACCAGTCAATAGACTGAAAAGCCTTAAAATCGGAGACTAGAATGTGAATTTAATTAAAGAACAATTAGCATGCCTTAAGTGGTAGCAGTAATTGTGGAGTTGAAGAGGAGGAGATGAAGGCAACCTCAGCTCACACTGTTGATTTAAGTTGGGTTGACTAAGTGGCATCACCAAATGCTGTGCATCTCAAAGTTTCCTGTGCCAAAAACCTTAATGGGCATAGGCTCAGACACTGGCATGTAGCTGAAGCCATGCAGTTCGCACTGGGCTGGGTCCTCGTTTTGGGAGATGGTAGATGTGCCTCTTTGCTGTTTCTAGTTGATCTGTGACCAGAGGTCCCTTTAGACCTATCAGGCTTGAGATGGGAGACATCCTGGAAGCCACCTCCATGATGCATCTAGAACAACACTGTATTATTGACTTCTTGAATACAGATGGAAGAGGAAAAGCTTGGCATGGGCCAATTTTGTCATTTTAGATTTGATGGGTTATTCTGAGCTCTTAGAGACACAATAGTCAAGTGATCTGGACCAAGATGAAGTTAGGACTGGTGCCATGAGAGACGACTTGTTAATGGCAAGATGTGGTAGTCTTTCAGTTGCCCTCTCCTCATTTTTTACAGAACATAAAAATGATCCAAATAACATTAGTATATGCACTGATTAGATTTAGATATTTGTCAAGAATAAGATTTGAAAACTGACATTAATAATGTCATAATAATGACATTAATTAATTAATAATTAATAATGTTGAATGTTTTACGTAAAAACTTTGTGTTCCATTTAATAAAATGTTTTGAGGAAATTGAGAGGGATCATTATAGTGGACTTACAAACTCAATTTGTTCACAAGGGCTGGTTAGAATTCAAGTTGATTGTAAATGAAGACTATTTTCCCCATAAGAAATAATGGAAATACCTATAATGTGTCCTGAACCTCCAAAACGCTCCTTCACTAACCTGTCCATAATAAAAGGGTATGTAATGTTTATAACTTAACAGAAATACCCATAATTTTTCTAGTGTGCTCACCAGAAAACTATAAAATGTGCCTCGTTTACCAGAAACAACAATTTCATACTCTGCTCGCCATTCAAGCTGACATCTCTGGCCTGCAGGAAGGGAGGATGAGATGGAAGGTAGTTACTGTTTGGAAGGAGAGTCCCCTTCCTTGAGAACATCAGGAATCTGGGTTTAGGCTGACAGTTGCATATGCTTTTCTGGCATTGTGGACTTTTGTTTACAATTGCACAAGCAGCTGGTCAATTTGTAACTCAAGACTTTGGTCGTGAGTTAAACCTAAAATTCTGTTGTTCCTATGTGAGGCCGGTCCTAACTTGGAGCACTGTATTGTTGTAATGTGAGACTGTAGGTTCATTTCAAACTAACTTTCAGTGTTACATAAAATTTGAGTCCCAAGTATATTCTGCAATTTGACTATGTGGTGGCATCCTCTAAACTGTAAGAAGGTGCAAGGAAGAAGGAAATCTGGATTTAAGAGTATCTTTAAAGGGCTGGGGATATAGTTCAGGTGTACATTGCCTGCCCGACAAGTGCAAGATCCAAGTTTGATTCCCAGTACCAAAAAAAAAAAAAAAATCCTCATGTAATAACAGAAACTACAGTAGATATTCTGAATTAGAATCTTGTGAAACCAAAGACTACAATTTATCTTTTGAAATACATTTATAAATGAATGCATGTTAGTGCTATTATAAGTATTTTCCAGATTTTTGGGAATTAGATTTCAAATTCAAATGAAACTTATGATCCATGATTTGAGAAACTCCCATACAAACTTGAAAAGATTTAAATTAAAGAGAAATTCTTAAAGTTTTATTTTATATTGGTATTATATTACTCAGAGAATATTGTGGGTATTTCCATATAGAAAAGGTTTAAGAATTACAGGTGTGAGTCACAGTGAAGAAAGCAGTTGTTTAACCTTTATGTGCATAGGGAAATAGATAATACACAATACTATTCCTAAAATAGTAATTTACTATGAAAAATAATGTATTAAAGGTTTTTGTATTCTTGAATATATCTGTGGTAGCCTTTTTATTTCCCCAATACTGGAGATGTAACCAAGGTCTTTTGCTGTGAGCTACCTTCTCAACCATTTTGATTATTATTAATTATTATTATTTAAGAAAGAGTCTCATATAATTCAGGCTGGTCTTGAGCTCGCTTTATAGCCCAAACTGGCCCTGAACTCACTGCAGTCCTCCTGCCTCAGCCTCCTAAGTGCTGAGAATACAGGCACACACCACCACACCTGGCTTTTTTTTTTTTAACTTTTGTGTTAGCATCTTATTAAGTTACAAAATTGCTCAAGCTGGGCTTGAATTTGGGGTCCTCCTGCCTAAGTCTTCTAAAGTATTAGGATTATAGCAGTGTGCCACAATGCCTGGCCTATGTTAGTCATCTTACCGAAGAAGTTTAAGTAGTGACTGTAATATTTACTATATATACAAGAGGGCAAGCAGTTTCTTTTGCATATTTTCACCTCCATTCCCACAGCAACTATTAAGGTTTTCACTACAGTGATTAGTGTCTATGAGTGGCTTTTTTAGTTTTGCATTGTGCAGAAAACATGGCTCCAGTATTATAGTCAAGTGAGATAAGGCCAGTTGAGTAGATGACAGGCCACATTGAGGACAGTGGTCCCATTAGGTTAAAATGGAGTTAAAAAATTCCCATTTCCTTGTGACATTGTGACCATCATGCTGCAGGGCACAGCATGATTTCCATGCTCGTTATGATGTGTGTGGCCTCAGGTTTGTGTCGGTATGTACTATGGCTTTCACTGGATGAAGGAGCCTAAAGATTCATTTCATAGACTGCTTTCTGTCAGACGGTGATGCATGGCTTTACTTACATACTGATTTTTCTAAGTAATTCCAGGCTTTACACTAACTCTATGACTTAAACCAACTATTTAATTAGCTATGCCTAGATCACTCACCCATAAAATAGACCTAATATTTACTCAAATAATTGCCATAGCAATAAAACTTGAAATGTTTGAACATACTGAGCACCAGTCTTATAACATGCTTGGGGCTCAAGAAATAGAAAATACTTTTCCTGTTACTGTACTGAAACTGTAGTTTTGTTTTAAACTATACAGTATTTGATTAAAATAGGTTGAATGTACTCTTTGAGATGAAGAAATAATTAGATCCACAGAATGTGTGGCATTGTTACTAATTCTCATTCTACAAAAGATATTTCATTAGGATCATTCCAATCCTATTATACTTTCATTGGGATGATTCCAATTTTTTTATTTCAACCTTGAAAAGTGATAAATATGATTAAATCTGACTGAGGTATAACAGACTTTGCAGTTTATTTGAAATGTTGCCTCTTTGAAAACTATTTTTCAGGTAGGTAAAATCCTTTCTAAAATTCCTTATGACTACTTTTAAAAAATTCTCAGGTAATTATAAATGGCATTTGCATACCATTGTAAAATAATACAGAAAAATACTGAGCACCTTAAACTAGTTTCTGGCAATGGTAATATTTGATTTAGTTATAGTACAGTATAAAACCAGGAAATTGAAGCAATAATCTCTCACCTTAATTCAGATTTCACAAGCTTTAAAAATATAATAATTGTGTGTATTTGCATGAGAAATGTATTTAGTTCTGTATGTGTAGATCTGTGCAACCTCCACTATAATCAAGATGTTTTATCAAAAGATCTCTCATTCTGATTCATATCTACCTGGCTCCCTTGTGAACACTGTTCATAGACTAACCCCTGCTAACCAGAAATTTGTTCTCCATCTATACAGTCTTACCATTTCAAGAATTATACATAAATGCAATCATACAGTGTACAACCTTTTCATCTTGGCTTTAATTGTCTGCAAATCTATACAGGTTGCTGTGTGTGTCTGTAGCCTATTCTTTTTAATTGCTGAGTAGTGTCCTGTGTTTGGATGCACTAGAGTTTGGTTAATCATTCACCCACTGGAGGACAATGAATTGTTTTTAGTTTGGAACCTTATAAATAAAATTTCTATAAATCTTCACAAGTAAGATTTTGTGTGAATGTAAATTTCATTTTTGTGGAAGTAATGGCCCATATTATAAGTCCACATTTAGGTTTTACTCACAGTCTATTCCTAAATATTTTATATATGTTGAATACAAGTGATATCAGTGACTGGAATGTAAGTTCCATGAGAGTAGAGACCATAACTTATTTACTTTTATGTCCCTCAAAGTTCACCAGAAAGTAGTAAGTAGAAAGTAGTAAGTTATGAGTTTCTCCATAAAGTTTTATATAAAGGCTCAATAATGGCTGGGGACATTGGGGGTAGAGTGTCTGTTTAGCAGAGCTCTGGTTGTGATCTCCAATACCATAAAGAAAACAATATTAAAGATTAAAGCTAGTGATAAAATAAATATTATAATATATACAAAATTAAAAAGAAAAAATGACGGGGTGAGAAAGAATTAACAATATTACCTTCATGAATGTATTACAGTCTAATTTCTATAATTCTGGACTTTACCACAGTACCTCCAATTTCCTTGTATTGGTTAATATTAAATCTTTGTCTTTACTTTCCTACCTGATTCATAATAAACAGACTGAAATCATGACTTGTATAATAAATTTGTCTTTTTGGCTGAGCATGCTTCTTGATATATGTCTAATGGCTTTCTGACACATGTGTACTAGCTTCTACACTGTACTTGTAGAATGAGGTCATTCTCAACAAATACTTCTTTGGTCTTATTTATTTATTTATTTATTTATTGTCTTTTTGAGCCAGGTCTCGTTATGCAGTCAGGCTGACCTTAAGCTCATTTTGTAGCCCAGACTGGTCTTAAACTTATAACAATCCTCCTGCCTCAGCCTCCCAAGTGCTGAGATTACAGGCATGTGCCACCACATCTAGCTCGAGGGTCTTAAATTTTATGCCCATGACTTTTTAATTTCTTTGCCCTATTAACATTTTTGTTATACAACGCTGACAGAATGAAAGACAGAGGCCAGATAAATACAATTGGAAGTCTCCTTTAGTTAACATGATCCATAACACATTCCTCTTTGGTTCTTGATGCACTTAAATTCCTAGACAATCATATAATGACTGTCTTGTACAGATTCTTACCTCATTTGCTTCTCTCTCACTTTGCCACTCTGTGACACTCTTTTTTTCCTCCAAAATACTGTTAAAATCATACTAGCCATGCCTTCCTGCACAATGGAGTCAAACATGTTTGGAGAAGAATATACAACCGTATTGACTGTCATAATCACAAGCTTTCAGCGCATTTAGTGCTTCCATGCCATTGTATTATGCACCTGTATTCCAGTCACTTTCCTTTTCTTCTAGATGACTACTTGCATGTTTCCATCTCCTCAACCTCTCCATCCTCCATCTTCATTCTCCACTAATGATTTCCGTTCTTGCTGCCACTGAAATTTGAAGGAGTCTAAAGAAACCTTCCTCAGACATTTCACACAGCCCTGCTCCCCGGCCTGCAATTGTACCTGCTCCCACTGCCTCCCTGTCTGTTGCCAAGGATGCACAGCAAAATGCAGCTTTAAAGTTATATTTTTTCCTTTAGACACAAATGGTTCCAAACTTCATCACCCTGGGGTATAAGCAATCAGCCCCATTTCTCTTCAGCACAGATGAATGGAGAGACTACACAGATGCTGGCACCAGGGGGTCAGTGTTCAGTTTGACCTGAATGGATGGAGAGGACAAGACAGAGGAAGTGACAATGATCCATTGTCTTGGTGTGGTCACTCCCCTGTTCCTGCTGTAAAAGACCCTGACACACCTCTACATGATAGGGAGCCTTGAGTGATGAGGCCCTCTGTCTTCTTGAAGCTAGATTCGAGTAGATTCCTTTTCTTCCTTTCTTAAACAAAACAAATGGCCCTCATTGATTTGATCAGCAGTGAGCAAACAAACCTGAGTGTGTGGACCTCAGTGGCCCGTAATACAGTCTCAAGTGCAGCCCTTCACCTGCACACCAGAGGCTACCTCTGCTCATTTACCTTCCTTCCTTCTCCTATATGTTCAAATGTTTTTGTTTTATGTCTTTATGTGAAAACACTAAAATACTTATCTTCACCCCATGTCCTCATTGAAACAAAAGTCCTTGAAGAAATTGATTGAATTCACTATCTCCTAGAACTTTCCTTCCATTATTTCTTTCAAACCTAAAGTGATTTCCAGTGACTGATTTATATGTAAAACTGAATGAGCCACGGGTTCACATAGGGTGTTTTCTACGAGATTGGCTTTTGAAGCTGTGAACTCAATAATGTAGATTCCACTTGCCAATGTGAGTGGGATTACCTGATGCTTTGAGGATCTGAACAGAAAAAAGAAAGTGTAAGGAGGAATTTTCTTTCTCTCTTGCGAGGTAACTTCTTGAGCTGAGGCATCTCCTCTCATCCTGTCTTCTTCTGCCCTCATAGCTGACTGAAATTTACATCATCAACTCTTCTGATTCTCAGCTTTCACTTGGGTTGAATTGCACCTCTGGCTTTTTTATAGGTCTCCAGATTGCAGATGGCAGTTGGTGGAACTATAGAAAAGTAAAATAACAACCATCTGTTCTGCAATACAGGTCTCAAGTAAACTGTTTTACAACATACACTCTGTAATCAGAGTGTGGTCTTGTCAAAAGGAGCAGTTGTTTCGATACTGATTGTGTCTCGAGGACTGTCTACCCCATACCAAAAGTAACCTATTGTTCAATTTTGCAGAATCAGCGAACACATAAAAGCTATACCTCTGAAGTCCCCTTGCATGGCACCCTGTATTGACTGCTCCACTGTTTCTCGCAGTGTGTATTTTAATGATCTTCTCTCTGCATTTATTCTACACTTTGATAAGTTTCTTTACCACCCATACAACAAACCCTCTCCTCCCCATCTTTCAAGACATTTGGTGGCTCAGATAGGGACTGTCTCCTTGCTTCTCTCAGTCCCTCTTTACTCTGGTGATTTTGCACAGTTGGTAGATCAGCTTGCAGGCAGCTGATGGTCACTGGCTTGGGTGAAATCCCCAATGAGACCTGAAGACCTTCTGGTCATAACCCTAAGCATGATGGCCTATTAGGATACTGGAAGGAGCTCCTTCAGATCCCTTGCAAAAATCCTTACTTACCATTTGCAACTCATAGATCCTCACTATGGCTGTACTCCAGTGAGACCTAAAGGCAACTAAGAAGGAGGATGAGAACAAAGGAAGGTAAGAGGCACTTTTTTTCCTTCATGCTCACTTTTCTTCCTGAGGTTATTTATCTTCCAGTGAATGTGTTTGGAACCTTTTTCAAAAAATGGTGGCTTAGTGGATATGGATTTGTTTCTGTGTCTTCTAATCTATTCCCCTGATTTTTTTGTACCAGTATCACACAGTTTTTATCACAGTAGCATTATAGTATAGCTTCAGTCAGGGATTGTGATGCCCCGTCTTGGCTTTTTGTTCTCTAGGGTTGCCTTTGCTAGTCTAGGTCTCTTCTGGTTCCGGATAAATTTTAGGATTGCTTTTCCTAATTCTGTGAGATATGCTATCGGAATTTTGATTGGGATTGCATTGAACCTGTATAACAGTTTTGGAAGTATGGCCATTTTCACTATATTGGTTATTTCTACCCAAGAGTATGGGATATCTCTCCATTTTTAAATATTCTCTTCAATCTCCTTTTTCAGAGTACTGTATTTTTTTAAGAGAGAAAGAAAAGAAAATTTTAAAAAGACAAAATAGGAAAAACAAGAAGAAAAGTAGAATACACAGTTCAAAAAAATTAACATCATAAAATCACTAGTTGATACATTACATATTGTTATCTTAACAATAGTAGTACTGTAGTTTTTAATGTAGAGTCTTTTACACCCTTCATTAGATTGCTTCCTAGGTATTTCAAATTTTTTTGGATGCCAGCATGAAAGGTGTTACTTCCTTGATTTCCCTCTCAGCGAGTTTGTTATTTCTGTACAGGAAAGCTATTGATTTTTTTAGTGTTGACTTTATATCCATCTACATTACTGAATTTGCTTATTAAATCTAATAGTCTTTTGGTGGAGTCTTTGGGGTCTTCTACGTAAAGCATCATGTTATCTACAAGTGATGATAGTTTCACTTCTTTTTTTCCTATCTTTATTCCTTTTATTTCTTACTCTTGTCTAATTGTACCAGATGAAGTTTCTAGGACTGTGTTGACTAAGAATGGAGGCAGTGGACATTCTAGTCTCATTTCTGATTTTAGAGAGATATTTTTCAGTATTTGTTCATTTAATATGATGCTGGCTGTTGGTTTGTCATAGATGATTTTATTGGAATGAAATAAAGACCATCTAGTCTTTATTTTCACTAGGGTTTTTATCATAAAATGAGTGCTGGACTTTGTCAAAAGCTTTTTCTATATCTATTGAGATGATCACGTATTTTTTTTCCTTGCCTCTATTAATATGGCATATTACATTTATGGATTTACATGTGTTGAATCATTGCTGCATCCCTGGGATGAATCCAATTTGATCATAGTGCATAATCTTGATGATTCGCTGCATTCTGTTTGCCGGTATTGTATTTAAGATTTTTGCATCTATGTTCATTAGGGAAATAGGTCTGTAATTTTCTTTCTTAGTTGGGTCCTTCTCTGGTTTTGGTATCAGGGTAATGCTTGCTTCCAAGAATAAATTTGGGGATGTTGCTTCCTTTTCAATTTCATTAAAGATTTTAAGAAGTAGTGGTATTAAGTCTTCACTACATTTCTTGTAGAATTGAGCAGTGAATCTGTCAGTGCCTGGGCTTTTTTATGTTGTTGTTATTGTTGTTGTTGTTGTTGATAGGTTTTTAATTACATCTTTGATTTCCTTGGTTGATATTGGTTTATTTAGGATTTTTGTATATTCTTGATTCAGCTTTAATAATTTATTTGTGTCTAGGAATATGTCCATTTCTTCTGTATTTTCCACCTTATTAGAATACAAGTTTTTAAAGTAGATATCGATCTTCTGTATTTCCAGAGTCTGTAGTGATTTCACCTTTTTCGTTCCATATTGCATGGATTTGAGTCTTTTCTTTCCTTTTTTTGATAAGGTTAGCTAAGTGTTTGTCAATTTTATTTAATCTTTCAAAGAACCAACTCTTTGATTCATTGATTCTTTCTATTGACTTTTAAGTCTCCAATGTGTCAATTTCTGCTCTGATCTTTATAATTCCATCCTTTGTAAAAAAGCTTTTGACTTAGCCTGCTCTTCTTTGTCTAGAAGTTTGAGGTTCAAAATTAAGTTGTTTATGTGCATTTACTCTGTTTTCCTGATGTGGATACTTACTGATACAATTTTCCCTTTGAGATTGCTTTCATTGTGCCTTGCAAGTTCCATCATGTTGTATTGTCATTATGATTCAACTGTAAAAGCTGTGTAAATTCTTCTTTAATTTCATCTGTGACCCATTGGTTGTTCAGTAGAATGCTTTTTAATTTCCGTGTGTTTATGAAGTTCCTGTGGTTTCCTTTAACACGGATTTCCAATTTAATTACACTGTGATAGCATGCATGATCATTTCAATTCCTTTACATTTACTTAAGCATGTCCTATGGGCCAGTATATGGTCTATTTTGGAGAAGATCTCATGTGAAGCTGAGAAGACTGTATTCTGATGTTGTAGTGTGGCACACTCTATAGACATTTACTAAGTCCACTTGTTCAAAAGTTTGATTTAGTTCTCATATTTCATTATTGATTTTTTTGTCTAGTTGATCTATCTTGTGACAGCGGGGTTTTGAGGTCTCCCAGTACAGTTATTTTAGGGGTTATTTGATTTTTCATCTCTGTTAATAATTGTTTTATGTAACTTGGTGCACTGGTATTTGCTGCATATATATTTATGATTGTTATCTCTTCCTTTTGGATTGTTCCCTTTATAGGATATAATGACCTTCTTTATCTCTCTTACTCAGTCTTAGCTGGAAGTTTACTTTATCTGCAAACAGAATAGCTATCCTTGCTTTTTTTCTGGGTTCCTGACACATGGAGTATTAATTTCTATCCTTTCTATCTATGAATTTCTTTTTAAATTAAATGTGTTTCCTTTATGGAGTACATTGGTGGATCTTGGTTCTCGATCCATTCTGCTGGTCTGCATCTTTTGATTGGTGAATTGAGAACATTAACATTGGTGGTTATAATTGATATGTATTGATTAATCCTTGGCATGTTATTTTTCTGTTGCTTGCGCCTCTCTCTTTTCCCTCCCTCTAACTTGATTGCCTTCCCTGGTGGATTTTTTCTGTTGGGGTTCATGGAGTTGTAGTTCTTATTATCCCTTTCTAGAATGTCCTTCAGAATAGTTTAGAGTACTGGTTTGGTGGTCATAAATTCTCTTAGATGTTCTTTGTCATGGAAATATCTTATTTCTCTCTCAATTTTGCAAGATAGTTTTGTAAAATACATCAATCTGGGTTGAAAGTTGTTTTCCTTTAGAACTTAAAGTACATTACTCCAACCTCTCCTTGACTTGAGAGTTTATGCTGATAAGTCAGCTGTAATTTTAATGGGCTTTCCTTTATAGGTGATTTGTTTCTTTTGTCTAACAGATTTTGGGATTCCATTCTTGAATTTTGAGACTCTTGACTATGATATGCCTGACTATAGATTTTGCTTTGATGATTGCTAATTATAGTTCTATGAGCCTCATTTACCTGTGTGTCAAATTCTTTTTTTCTGCTAGGAAAGTTTTCTGTCATGATGTCTGTTAACACTTTTTAAGTGTCATTTGTGATATCTCCTGCTTTTTAATTGATTCCAATCAATTTTAAGTTATTCTACTTTGTCTCATCTAAAAGCTTCTGGATTGATTTCTCACGATATCTTGTTAGTTTTGAGAAATCTTTATTTTCCTGGTTGCTAACTGCAAGCCTGTTTTCAATATCTGAGATCCTGTCCTCACATTGCTCTAATATGCTTTGAATACTTTCAGAGGAGTTTTTAGTTTCCTGGACATCTGCTTAAAGCTGCTTTATGGATTCTATTTCTTTCCTATGTTATACCTCCATAATTTTCTTAAGCTCATCTATTTTTTTGTCTGTATCTGCTCTAATGTCACTAAGTGTAGTGTATATTTTGATAATCTCTGTAGTTATCTGAGAGATTATTTCTCATTTCATTTTTTTACAGAGGCTCATCCAATTGCTTTGTTGTTACCACTTCAGAGAAGCCTGGTGGGGGGCTTTCAGATTGCCTCACCTCATTGCCCACTGGATTTGCCTTTGGTGAACTGGATATCTGGGGTTGCATTTTGCTTAAGTGGTTTCTCATTTTCTTTTCTCTCTTTTTGAAGTTTAATTCCTGGGGTATTGCTTGTAAATTTCCTATGGTGATTTGCCTAAAGGTAGGACCCTTAAGTTATGACTACTTCTCTGAGGTATTTTCCAGATGTAGCTGGTTTTTGGGTTTTGAGTCTGTTGAAAAATCTTACTTCTTCAGTTTTTTGGAGATGAGAAGTTGTTGCTTTTTTGGCCTACTCCCTGGCTCTTTGACACTGTGCCACAGTATTTTCTGTGACCCTTAGTTAATCTCAGTCATGGATTGTCAGGCCAACAGCTGTTTAGAACAATTTTGTCAATTTTGGCTCTAGTGGTACCAATAGCATCAAACACAGCCCAGAAAGTGATAAACTGAGCTAACCCTTAATTTGCAACTTTTAACCATATGAACTAGATTTTATTTATATAACAAAATGTAAAACCAATCAGAAGATTATGTATAGTATGTAAGCCCTTAATATGTCAATTTTGTCCTCCAGGGTTAAAATTTAAAATGGATTAAGGATAAAATAGAGAAGTGGAAGAAGAGGAAGAGAGTAGGCAGCAGTAGCTTTTTTGGAGAGTTTGTGGATAATCTCAGGAGATCTGTCCCAAGACCAGGCATATTGGGCTCACTACTGCCTGAGCAATTTCCATAAGCTCCCAGCGGGGAGCTGCTAGATTAACCAGCAGCAGTTCTGGATTCTGAGCTAAACTTGTCCATCTCCAAGATGTCTCTCACTGTCTCCCACAGGAGGACTAAATCCTCTGCACTCAACGCCATCCAATGCAGTCTTTCACATCTGTTGCTCCCCTGCATTGGTGCATCTCTCTTCAGAGGCCTTTGGGGTCATTAGCCATCACCATTCCCATGCATCCACAGGTTTGAAGCAAGCCTCCTGTACAGTAAGTCCTGTCTCAGGGAGAAGGTGCCACCGGCTACCACCATCTTCTTCATTGAAGTTTTTCTCTTCACTCTCTTTGTGGGCTGAAACTCATACTTCAGATTCTTCCTGGGTCCAGTGGACCCATGTCCCTCCTCCTTATCTTGCTTACAATGCTATATTCCAGCATCTGGATGGTGATTCTCTGAGAGGCTCTTTTCTCTGCTGCTTACCCCTCAGCCATCTTGATCTCCCATTCCTGTTTTCTTGCTTATGCTTTAAAATATGATAGTAAGTTAACATCTATTAGTTGTTTCTTTCCTTATTTTTACTATTTTTTGCAGTCTCACTATGCAATTCAGGCTGGACTTGAATTCTCTATGTGGCTTAGGCTGGCCTCCAACTCATGATGATGTTCCTGACTCAGTTTCTCATGTGTGGGATTTCAGGCATGCACCAACACAGCCAGCTCTCTCTTTCCTCCTTGTGAAATATCTTGTATGCAGACAGAATTCTTTTAGGTTTCAAATCCAAGAGCAATTTTCCAATACAAACAATTACTAATTATTTTCTCCTCACATACACAGTGGACATTCCCATGCTCAACTATCAGGCACCTGTAATCCCATGACCCATGGCTCCTTGTGGAGCATGATAGCCTTGACAGAATACAGAAAATATCTGCTCAATTCGGGTGATCCATCCCTTTTATATTTGAATTGTGGCCTTTCAAAGGAGGAATAGTTTAAAGCTGGGATAAAAACAGGTAAACATTCAGTTTGACTGAAATATTTTTGGACAAATGCAGTTATATTATTAAAGAATTATCTTTCTTTTAAACTAGATTATGATGAAGGCCTTCATTTATTAAAATAATGCTCTAGCATTGAACCTCACTCATCCAACTTTTAGAACATATACATTTACTGTTAAACATTTCTATATTTTTGTTCCTGAAGAATTTGCTAGAGGGCATAATCTTTATATGTTGGCAGAAACTCACTCTTCTATATTCTATTTCTCTATATGTTCACTATTTAGATCTTGTGTATGTCAATCACTTTATAAATAGTATTTTTTATTTAAAGAGAAAAAACAGAAAAAGGATAGAAATATTACAGAATTTCAAGAAAAGAATATAAACAGTAAGAAATCACTAGTTGATAAATTACATATTGTTCTTTTAGAAATAGTTTTTCAAGTTACAAAATTAAAGCACAAAAAGTGGACACTCAAGCAGTGAGAATGCAAACAGATCTGCTCAAAAATCCAATAAGAACCTAGAAATATGGATATCAATCCCACATACCTAAACATACATGCAGCTATACCTTTTATAGAGCTTCCTATTTCCTCTTTTTTTACAATAGCAATTATACATTTTTAAAATTTTATCTAAAGAGAAGAAAAAAAGCAGAAAAAAGGGTAGCAACAATACAGAATTCTAAAAGAAAGAAAAAGAAAGAAAAAAAAGGAAAATGAGAAAAAGCCCCACTAAGAAATCAGTAGTTTATAAATTACATACTGTCATCCTGGATATAGTTGTTCAAGTTACAAAGTTAAAGGGTACATAGTAAACATTCAAACAGTCAGACTACAAACAGTTCTGCTTAAAAATCCAACAAAGACTCAGCAATATGGTCATCTATTTTACACACTTAAACATACATGCAGTTATATCCCTTAGAGCACTTTCTTTTCCTCTCTTTTTTACAATAGCAATTATACATTTTGGTTTTATTACTCTTGTAGTTCTTATTTACTTTTTACACTAGAGACACAATATGATATTTATAAATATGATTTTCATTCATTTCACTAATGAGGATAGTCCCAAGTTGTCTCCATTTACCTATGAAGGCCTCAAGATCATCCTTTTTATAGCTGAGTAATATTCCATTGTATAAAAATGCTACATCTTTTTCATCCACTCTGCAGTTGATGGGCATCTTGGTTGTGTCCAGGATTTGGGTATCACAAATTGTGCAGCAATGAACATGGGTGCACATATCTCACTGTGATATGAACTTTTCAGTTCTTCTGGGAAAATATCCAGGAGGGGAATAGCTGGATTGAATGGGGCTTCCAATCCTAGTCTTCTGAGAATTCTCCATATGGATTTCCATAATGGTTGCAGCAGTCTACATTCCCACCACAGTCTTGCCAACATTTGCTATCAGTTGATTTCTTTTTTTTTTTTTTTTTGTACCAGGGATCAATTTCATGACCTTGGGCTTGCCAGGCAAGTACTTATGCCACTGAGCTAAATCCCCAGCCCTTCAGTTGATTTCTTGATAGAAGCTATTCTTTCCGGAGTAAGGTGGAATCTCAGTGTTGTTTTAATTTGCATTTCTCAAATGACCAGTGATGGTGAACATTTCCTCATGTATTTATTTGCCATTTGTATATCTTTCTCTGAGAACTATGTGTTCATCTCAGATGCCCATTTTTGGAGAGGGTCTTTGAATTTGGGGGGCTTGATGTTTTTCAATTCTTTTTTTAAAATTTTATTTAAAGAGAAAAAAAAGCAAAACAGAAAAAGGGGTAGAAACAATACAGAATTTCAGAAAAAAAAAGCAGGAAGAAATCACTAGTTGATAAATTACATATTGTCTTCTTAGACCTAGTTGTTGAAGTTACAAAAGTGTACATTCAAACAGTGAGACTGCAAAGAAGTTCAATGATCCAGTAACACCTTAGCAACATGGTTATCAATCCTACACACTTAAACATACATGCAGCCATATCCTCTAGAGCACTTTCTTTTCTTCTTTTTACTTTTTAAATCCATTATCTGCTTAGTTATATCCTGTTTCAGGTTTCTTAGTACCTTACAGACTTGTTTTGTTGTTGTTATATACTTTTAATCACCTTATATAATTCTGTTGCCTTGTTTTTGAGGTTCTCCTCATCCATGATCCATGGATCAGCTTTGGTGGAGTTGGGAGATTTTTGGAGGTATTTTGTTACTTTCTTATCTACTTTTTATTTTTGAAGGTAGCAAAATACAGCAGAACAAAACAGAACAAACCCATGCAACCACACTGCAATAAAACTACCACAGAACCTCAGAGCAGGTCACCAGGACATGAGCAATGGGCTCAACAGTACAGCCCATTTTGTTCACATTAGCTGTTCTTTCAATCCAATAGAGGAAAATGGAAGGAAATATCGAACTTTTAAAAACAGAATATTGAATAAAGCAGTACCATTAATCAAAACTAAGCAAAACAGTGATAAAAATATTTGCCTTCGAAGAGATGGTAGAAGGAAATCCCCCTTACTTGCCATGCTGTATACATTCATCCTCCAAAAAGATACTCAGACTGCCAGTGCCTAATTGCTAATGGCGGGAGAGGATGGATCAATGTCTGATTCTTAGCCCACGCACCAGCAGGGCCCCAGCTGCTTACTAGGGCAGCCACTAGGCCACCTTATCTCTCAGCACCCAAAGTTCCAACATGATGCAGAGCTCAGGAGTCATTGATAGTTCTTGCCCTGGTGTGCCAGTGGCTTGCCAGGCCCCCAGCTGCTCACCAGGGCAGCGAGTAGGCCACCTGTTCTCCAGCAGCCAAACTTCCAACATGATGCAAAGTTCAGGAATTGCTGATAGTTCCCACCCTGGTGCGCCAGCAGCTTTCCAGGCCCCCAGCTGCTTACCAGGGCAGCCAGTAGGCCACCTGTTCTCCCAGCACCCAAAGTTCCAACATGATGCTGAGCTCAGGAGTCACTGATAGTTTTCGCCCTGGTGTGCCAGTGGCTTGCCAGGCCCCCAGCTGCTCACCAGGGTGGCGAGTAGGCCACCTGCTCTCCAGCGCCCAAAGTTCCAACATGATGCAGAGTTCAGGAATCCTGTTTTTCAAATCTTTACATGTTCTAGACACAAGTCCTTTGTCTGAGGGGTTGCTGGCTAAAATTCTTTCCCAATCTGCAGGTTTTCTTTTCATTCTGTTGGTGATTTCCTTTGAAGTGCAGAAACTTCTCAATAATATGAGATCCCATCTGTTGATTCTTTGAAGTGTTTCCCATGCAGTTTGGGTTTTGTTCATGAATTCTCTGCCTACCCCTATGTCTCCAAGACTTCTACCTACCTTGTCTTCCAGTAGATTTAGTGTTTCTGTTTTAATATTTAGGTCTTTGATCCATTTAGACTTTAGTTTTGTGCATGGTGATAAGCTTAGATCTAGTTTCAGTCTTCAGCATGTAAAGAGCCAATTTTTCCAACACCATTTATTAAAGAGGCTATCCTTCCAGTGGACATATTTAGCCCCTTTGTCAAATATCAGCTGGCTGAGTGTCTTTGAGGTTGTGCTTGCATCTTCTAATCTGTTTCATTGATCCTCAGGTCTATTTCTTTGCCAGTACCAAGATGATTTTATCACTGTGGTTTTATAGTAGTGTTTCAAGTCAGGAATTGAGATGCCTCCTGCCTTGCTTTGGTTGCCTAGAGTTTCCTTTGCTATTCTAGGTTTCTTCTGTTTCCAAATGAATTTTAGTAGTGTTTTCTTAAGATCTGTGAGGTATGTGAATGGTATTTTGATTGGGATTGTGTTAAATCTGTATAACAGTTTTGGGAGTATGGCCATTTTCACAATGTTGGTTCTTCCTAACCAAGAGCAAGGAATATCCTTCCATTTTCTAATATCCTCTTCAATCTCCCTTTTCAGTGTAGTATAATTTTCAGCATATAGGTCTTTTACATTTTTAGTTAGGTTGATTCCTAAGTATTTCATTTTTTTACATGTTATTGTAAAGGGTGATATTTCCATAATTTCTCTCTCAGTGAGATTTTTGTTTGTGTACAGGAAAGCTATTGATTTTTGAGCATTGACTTTGTATCCAGCTACACTCCTGAACTTGTTTATTACCTCTAGTAGTCTTTTAATGGAGATTTTTAAGTCTACTATATAGAGTATCATGTCATCTGCAAATAGTGATAATTTAACTTCTTCCTTTGCTATCTTTATTCCTTTTATTTCTCTCTCTTCTCTGATTGCCCTGGCTAGTGTTTCCAGAACTATATTGAAAAGGAGTGGTGATAGTGTACATCCTCATCTTGTTCCTGATTTTAAAGTGAAAACTTTCAGTTTTTGTCCATTTAGTATAATGTTGGCTGTTGGTTTGTCATAGATGGCCTTTATAAAGTTGAGGCAGATGCTGTGTATTCTGAATTTCTGAAGGGTTTTTATCATGAACATGTGTTGGACTTTGTTGAAAGCTTTTTCTGCATTTATTGAGATGACCATGTGGTTTTTGTTTTTGGCTTTATTGAATTGGTGTATTACATTTATTGATTTGCGTATGTTAAACCATCCCTGCATTCCTGGAATGAACCCCATTTGGTCATGATGTATAATCTTCTTGATGATTTGCTGCATTCTATTTGGCAGTATTTTATTGAGAAGCTTTGCATCAATGTTCGTTATTGAGATTGGCCTATAGTTCTCTTTATTTTTTTTTTTGGTTGGATCTTTCTCTGGTTTTGGTATCAGAGTAATACTTGCCTCCAGGAATGATTTAGGGAGGATTGCTTTTTTCTCAATTTCATTGAAGAGTTTAAGGAGTACTGGCATCAAATCTTCTCTAAATTTCTTGCAGAATTCAGCTGTGAATCCCTCAGGACCTGGGCTTTTCTTTGTTGGTAAGTTTTTAATTACATTTCCAATTTCAATAGCTGATACTGGGTTGTTCAAAATTGCTATATCTTCTTGGTTGAGTTTTAACAGTTCATATGTTTCTAGAAATCTGCCATTTCCTCTGTGCTTTCCACTCTATGTGAGTAGAGATTTTCAAAGTAGGTATTCATGATCTTTTGAATTTCCATGGGATCTGTAGTAATTTCTCCCCTCTCAGTTCTTATTGCATGAATTTGGGTTTTTTCTTTCTTTCTCTTGATAAGGTTAGCTAGGGGTTTGTCAATTTTGTTTATTCTCTCAAAAAACCAGCTTTTTGATTCATTAATTCTTTGTATTGTTTTTTAGTTTCAATTGCATTGATTTCTGCTCTAATCTTTACAATTTGCTCTCTTCTATGAGCCTTGGGTTTAGCTTGCTCTTCTTTTTCTAGATGCTTGAGATGGAGCATTAGGTTGTTTATTTGTGCTTGTTCTGTTTTCTTGATATGACAGTTTATTGCTATATATTTCCCTCTTAAGACAGCTTTCATTGCATCCCACACATTACGGTATGTTGTTTCTATATTTTCATTGAATTGTAGGTATTGCTTTATTTCTTCTTTAATTTCATCCATAGCCCACTGGTTGTTCAAAAGGCTGTTATTTAATTTCCATGTATTTATGCAGGTTTTACAATTTCTTTTGCCATTAATTTCCAATTTCAGTGCACTATGGTCAGATATTATGCCTGGTATGATTTCAATACATTTGCACTTACTTAAGAATGTTTTGTGGGATAATATATGGTCTATTTTGGAGAATATCCCATGTGCAGCTGAGAAGAATGTGTATTCTGATGTGATTGGGTGGAACACTGTGTAAACATCTTCTAAGTCCAATTGCTCACAGGTATGATTCAGTTCTGTTATTTCTTTGCTGACTTTTTGTCTAGTTGATCTATCTCTTTGTGACAATGGGCTGTTAAGATCCCCTGTTGTAATGGTGTTCTTGTGTATTTGGTTTTTCATGTCCATTAGTATCTGTCTTATATAGTTGGGTGCTCCTGTATTTGGTGCATATATATTTATAATTGTTAGTTCTTCCTCTTGATTTTTTCCACTAA
>PVLA01008851.1:55770-83439 GCA_004027455.1 Hydrochoerus hydrochaeris | reverse complement strand
TTGGTTATGGTTATTTGGAGTTCTATATGCTTCACTAATCCATATGTCAGTTTCCATTCTCATGTTTGGGAAGTTTTCACCCATTACTTCTGTAAATAGACTCTTGATATCATTGTGTTGTCTCCTTTTTTTTCATTTATCCCTATTAATCTTATGTTGTTTTTCTTTGCATCATCTTGTAGCTGTTGAATTGTTATTTACTTGTTATTTTTAGAAGATCTTTTCTTTCCTGTTCACTAGCTGAAATCTTGTCTTTGAGGTCTGAAATTCTGTCTTCACTTTGTTGAGGCTGTTTTGGCAACTTTCAATAGAATTTTTCATTTCCTGTATATCTCCTTGAATCTGCTTCATGTATTCTGTTTGTTTCTTATACTGTTCATTCAGGGATTCTATCTGTTTGTTTTGCTCCTCTAGTTTTTTAGCCTTGTCTTCTTAGATGCATTCATTATTTCTTTCACTACTTTTATCATTTCTTCTTTTACCTGGGAGATTATTTCTGATTTGAGTTCCTTCATACCTTCCCATACTTGCTTCTTTATTTCAATTGATATCATTTCAGGTATTTCAGGTGTATGACTAGTATTTTCTTCTATGTCCATGGCTCCCAGGCTTTCTTGGGATGGACTGGAGGTTTGAGATTGCATTTTGGTATTTCGTTTTGTCATTTTACTATATTTCCATGTTTTGAGTGATGTTCCAAAACTTTCCCTGGGCATGTTGGAAATCATCTCCTGTGCCCTCAGCTCCTCCTGGGACTCAAGCGGCCAAACTCTCCCTGGGCCAGTGCCAGAAAGCTGGAACTCCCTTCATGGAGCAGGCCTGGCTCCTCTCTCCCTGCAGGCCTAACTCCCCTCTCTTGGTGGTGTGGGCCTGATCCCCTCCCATCACTCAGGGGCAGATCCTGGTCCCCTGGTTGAATAAAGGTCACCAGGTGTTGTCCACTCAAGCTCATGAAACCTCTGCAGGCTATTCCAGTGTCCTAGGGGGTTGGGTGGGCACCCAAGCATTGGGAGTGATGTCCCAAACTCTCCCCAACCAGTACCGGGAAGCTGGAACTCCCCTTGCAGCGTGTGTGGGTCTACGTCCCCTCTCTCTGCCTATTTACTGATTTTTAAAATTTATATCTGAATTGATGCATAAACTTATGGATATTTATGGAGTATGGGGTATGTTTATGTGCAGTTTTAATAGAAGTATACATTGTGTAATGTTAAAGTCATGGCAAACATTAACTATTTCCTCAAATGTTCAAAATTTCTTCTACTTTTTTAAAATATGCAGCAAGTTTAATCTTACATTGAATATTTCTTTTCCATTCAGAGGAGCACTGAGATTCCATCCTAACTAATACACCCCTCCAAATGCTATTTGCTATATCCAGTGCTGTTATCAAGCTTGGATTTAAATTACCAAAATAGTCACCCCACTGTGGCCCTGTTTAGGGAATTGTGGTGATGTCCAGTTATCTCTGATAACAAAATTTTAAAGAATTTCCTTGGCTTTTACTTTTCTCTGTAAAAGTGAGAAATGCAGTTTAAATTCACAATTCCTAAAATGGTCCCTCCACTCTAGCAAATGGTACCTGTGCTACTGAGCTAAATCTCCAGTCCCAACACTTTATTTTTTTAAATTTAAAAATATCAGGATGAGTTGAAAAATAAGTTGTAAGAAAAAAAAGAGAGAAGCATAAAAATAAGCAGAAAACATAAGATGATGCAAAATAAAGAGTGGGATTAATACAGAGAAAGTTTGTCCTGACATATAAATTCACTTGCTACAGATGGACCACAAATATGACTCTAAGATTTCTAGCAGCCAACTCATATAGGAAAGCATGATCGGTTAAATGATTCATGAGGTGCATAAGTAAAAACAAACCAGCTGCTTCAAACCATAACTATTCTTGGTACTGAGACTGGAGAGAAATTTTCTTTCTAAACAGTGATGCTCAAGTGATTAAGAGAAGCAGGCAAAACAGTTGAGTAAGTGATAAAATTTCCCCTTTTAACACTATTGAGTATTTTACTTAAATTGTTTTAAATCCCTATCATTTTTCTGCATTCTATTTTTCAGTAAGAATTGGTTGGCAGTAAGGCTATTTTGGTCAAAGACATTGATAGATGAAAAAGAAGTTTTTGGAGGAATTTGAAAGGAATAACTAGGGAGTGGCAAAGAAACACATTTAGAAAGGACAGACTGAAAGTATAGAAATGACAAGTTTTTTAGAGCAAACCAAGGGCAAGATAGGAAATCAGAAGCCATCTGGATAGACAGAGTGTAGTGCCAAAGCCCTGAAGTAGTGGAGCATGAGTTTGATGCAAATGTAACAAACAGGAACTAGGAGTGGGGACAAGGTAACAATTGACTTACAGTGAATTAAATCACTTAAAAAGCAATATTTAATGTTTTCTGTGTTTTAGTTTTGCTTACTCCATTTCTAGGAACAAATTTGTATATTCAATTGTTCTCTAATTGGCCCAAAAGGACTTCAACAGTGAAGGTACAATTAGCTTTGATCGTGATCCATTTTGAAGGAAGTAAAGGCAGTTGAAAAATAACCAAATGTCACAAACAGGCCATTCGAAAGGGAAAATTTGTATTTGGCCATTTGTATGGCTAATATGCATAAAATATTTTTTCAGTTTTAGTAGCAATTACAAATGCACATTAACATAGTAATGATATACTGATGTTGTCTATCAGTTAAAATTACATAGAGGTTTTTAAATTTTAAATGATATTATACAGTGTTGGGTCTGTCAAACACTGATGGTGGCACATGTGAGCTAATACAGACTTCGTGTAGTGGTTTGGCCATATATACAAAATTCCTGAAAAATGATTATTCATTTTAATTTGGAAATTTCATTTCTAAGGCATTTATTTTTAAGAAACAGTTTAGGACAACTAAAAGATATTCATTGCAAGACTATAAAGTTATAAGGAATTTTCATAAATTATAATTTATCTATATAATACAGTTCTGTATATTCATGAACTTTTAAAATAATTTTAAAATAATTTTTGCCCTAAAAGAGATATATGTTACATCTTATTTTGTGTTAAAAACAGGTTACATCAAGAAGCAATTGAGACAGTGTGATATTAGTTTAGGTACAAATTTATTTTTTTAAATCTTTTTTTATAGGTAAAAATTTACACACACATATTAGTAGAATAAAATAGAGACTAGAAATATATGAAAATATATAGAATCACTTAACTTTCACAAAACAGAAAACATTTCCAGGGAAAATGAAAATCTTTTCAACAAATAGTCCTAGAAGAACCAGATAGTTATATGAGAAAAGAAATGTGTCTAGCCCCTACCTTACATCATACACCAAGAAGGTAATACAAGGTGATCCATAGCCTTA
Source organism: Hydrochoerus hydrochaeris (assembly GCA_004027455.1). Lineage (NCBI taxonomy): Eukaryota > Metazoa > Chordata > Mammalia > Rodentia > Hydrochaeridae > Hydrochoerus > Hydrochoerus hydrochaeris. Next base: position 80,062 of record PVLA01008851.1, on the reverse strand, counting down.
AACATAAAAATGAAAACTATAAAGCTTCTCAGAGAAAAATAAGCTAATTTTCCTGCAATTTGGGGAGGCAAGGGTTTCTTAGATAAGCCACAAAAGCACTAACCATAAAACATAAAATGGATGAATTAGAACCTTAATGAAATTTCTTTTCACAAAAGCACTAACTAAAACACAAAATGGATAAATGAAATTTTATTAAAATATTTTTTTTCTTCTCATAAAATACACCATTCAGAAAATAAAAAGGCATACTATAGATTGGGGTTAGATATTTGTGGTTCATATATCTGGCAAAAATAGTTGTATACAGAAAATGTCAATACTGTCTTCAAGTCACAAATAATCCTTTAAAAAAATGAAGTATGGGGCTTGGAAATGGCTAGTGCAGTCTTCAGGTGCATGTTGGGTGACTCAGTCTTCCACTGTGACTTCACTTTCTGAAGTCATCCAGCTAGGACAGTCCCAGATTCCTGGCCCACAGGGAGCCTGTGAAGTAATAAGCATTTGTTATTTTATAAGCTGCTAAAGTTTGACAGGTCCTTTGTAATAGAGTAGTGGATAATTGATACACTTTGCATGCAAAATATATCTTAATTTTGAAAAAAAAAAAGCAAGTAACAATAGAGTATCGACCCATTTCTTTGGAAAATGATATTGTTCCTAAAAATGTTAATATCAGTTAGTTGGGTAGCAGAATTATGGTGGTTTTAGCTTTTTTCTTTGTGCTTATAAGTATCTGTGTTTCTTCTAAATCTTATACAAATATTATAACTAATAACATAAAAGGTTTTAATAGAAGGTTTTAACCAAAAGTTGGAAGTAACATGCTCATCCTTCTGCACATTAATTGTAGCCAGAGGTCTTGATGAAATTGATACTCTTCCAGTGTCTGAAGAAAAGGGAGTCTTGGTCTGGCACTCTCAGTTTTTGTCTTATTTTTTTATTAGTATGTGAGGATCTCCTTTCATCTTACTTTAAAAAGATCTTTTGCTTTCTTTCAAGCAAGCTGTTCCCAAAGCTGAAAAGAGGCTAAGAAATACAAGAAGTGTCTCCTCTTTCCAACTCACCTGCCAATGTTCAAAGGAGCAGAGAATATTGATTATTATTGTTTGTTCCTTTTATGCATAGCTATCAAGGCCATTACCATGCCTTCTCTTCCTCCCTCCCCCTTCGCTGTGTCCCTTCTCTCCCTCTCACTCTTCCTTCCACATTCTTGGCACAGCACACACAATTTTCAGTGGATGCAACCATGAACCGCCAATGGCCATGATGACAGGCACCCAGCTGTCCTTGTTTATGCTGGCAGCTCCTTGCTGGAAAGGTATGCTACAGAAAAGGTCAGCACCTGGGAAATGATTAAACCTACTTTCTGTACTTTTGGGTCAGATTTCTCAGCCTGTGCATGCTTCGCCTCCATGCTGATTTTTTAAAACCCTGTTCTGGGGGCTTTGTGACACAATTGGGCAGACAGTGATTGGGGAAAGAAAGAGAAAACAGCAGCCACATTTATAGTTCATCAATTATTGAGCTGATCAAAACTCTTTGAAATTGAGGCTGAAAACATGGTATAAAATGGGACCTGTGGGTAGACAAATGTTATCGTTTATGAAGGTACTCTGAAATCCAGTGAAAAAATGTATGTGAGTTGAGTATTGTTGGTGTTTAAGTAGAAGGAATTTTTCTTTTCTGTCTTCTTGTGTGTGTGTGTGTGTGTGAGAGAGAGAGAGAGAGAAAGAGAGAGAGATTGTGTGTGTTAAAACACATAGTATAAAATGTGCCACCTTAACCATTTTTAAGAGTACAGTTCATGAGCATTAAGCATATTCACATTGTTTTGCCATGATCACCACCATTCAGCTTCAGAATTTTTTCTCTCTTGCAGAACGGAAACTCAATATCCATTAAACAACTCCCCAGCCTCTGGAAACTACCATTCTATTTTCTGTCTCTATGGATTTAACTGCTTTATGAACCTTATATAATTGAGTTATGCAGTATTTATCTTTTTGTGACAGGCTCACTTCTCTTAGCACAGTGTCTATAAAGTGCATACATATTGTAGCATGTGTCAGAATTTCCTTCCTTTTTAAAGTTCGGTAACATTCTGTTGTATGTAGATTCACATCCTATTCACGTATTGATTTGTTGACGGACATTTGGTTTGCCTCCACCTTTTGGTGATTGTGAATGATAATGCTATGAACATGAATATATATTTTACAGCATTTTAACATGAACCAAAGGCCAGGCCAAGAATATTACATATTTTTCCTTATTTACTTCTGGATTCTTGAGTTATTTTATGGTTTGGAGTAGGGCGTGAATAAGGTAGAATTAACTATAGGAATGAATCAGAGGCAGGACATGCATAACCAATAGTCACAATATATTGTTGAGTTGGGTTTAAATCTTAAATTACTGTAGTTAAGACAATAATTTATAAATGATTTTCTGATAATTTCTCAAATTAAATTTCCAGGAATGTTGTCTAGTTATAACTTGGCTTGAACAGAATTCTTGTTAGAAAATAGATTTTTTTAAAAGTGGAGGATGAAAGGATAAGCAAAGATCCCTCTCCTAACAACTTTTAGAATTTTTTATAGGTAACAATTTATTCTATATAAGTCTAGAAGGTTTAAGAAAATAATCTGAGGTTGAAATCTGTCACACAATCACTGGTGTACTTGGAAAGGGTCATCTAGTTCAAGAGAGTGTAGAGACAGTCAAGAGCAATCTGTAGGGCTGTTCTGGCCAACGTAGTAACCAATAGCTATGTGAGACAGTAGAGTGCATACCATGTGGGCAGTGTGAAGTGAGATGTTCTTAAGAGTGTCATAGAAACAAACAAAGTGCAACAACTGTCTTGGTTTTGTTTTAAAATTTTTATTAGTACATGTTTATAGTGCATAATGATTATATTCCTTATGAGGAGTTGGTGCATGTGCATAATACATCTTAATTCTTCCCCTACTCCTTGCTTTCCCTCCATCTCTTGTTCCCCTTCCTTTTGCAAAATACCATCTCCCTATTTCCTATTGTTTATCTTTTATTCTGTTCTTTAATTATTTATGCTCTGGATTTCTCATGTAAGAGAAACTATGGTATTTAAACTTGTGTGCCTGATTTATTTCACTTAGCATGATAGTCTCAAGGTGCATCCCTTTTCCTGTAAATGGCTCAAGTTTATCCTTTATAGCAGAGTAATACTTCCATTGTGTATAAACACCACACATTTTTATTCACTCTTCTATTGATGGACATATAGGCTACCTACAAGATTTAGCTGGTATGAATTGTACTGCTATAAATATGGGAGTGCAAATATCAATGTAATATGATGTCTTTAAGTCTTTTGGGAAGATATCTAGAAGGGGAACAGCTGGGTCGAATAGAATTTCTAGTTGTAGTTTTTTGAAGAATCTCCATATTGCTTTTCATCATGGTTGTACTACTTTTGAGTTCCCACAGATAATCACAAAGTTTCCTCTTGCAACCCCCCCTTACCTTGCAGCCTCACCAGCATTTGTTATTATTTGATTCCTTGATTATAATCATTCTTTCTGGAGTAACATGGCATCTCAGTGTTATTTTAATATGCATTTCTGTCGTGGCCAGTGATGCTGAAAATTTTTCATGTATTTATTGGCCACCTGCATTTCTTTTCAGAGAAGTATTTGTTCATTTTAGTTGCTCATTTTTTGATTTGGTTTTTCTTTTAGGGGAGAGACTAATTTCTTTGAGTTCTTTATATATTCTAAATATTAGTCCTCTGTCCCAGGAATAGTCAGTAAAAAATTTTCCTCCGTTCTGTATTATATTGGCTACATACTGAAATGATTACAGGTTAGATATATTGGGTTAAATAAAATATTACTTTTTCAATGTAGCCAGTAGAAAATTTAAAATTATACATGTGACTTACATTATATTTCTAATAGTGCTTTCATAAAGGTTAGGTTACATGTTCTAATTTTTGTGGAAGAAAACTGGTGTACCAACACTGATGCTACATAGAGTAAAAAAACCCCAGAGAACTGCATAATTTAAAATTTTAATTAAATAATCCCATTTAGTAGTAGAACCTTTAAAAATGAAAGTTATATTTGACAGTTTAAAAAATATCATTTTACAGCTTGGTGTAGTAGTACACACATGTAGTCCCAGAATTTTAAGACACTGAGGCAGGAAGATTGCAAATTTGAGCCCAGCCTGGGAGACTGAATGACTTAGCAAGAACCTGTTTCAAAATGAAAAATAAAAATGGGCTGGAGCTGTAGCTCAGTGAGAAGGCCTTGGGTTTAATCCCCAGTACTTTTCATCACCAGGAACCAATAAAAATCCCCAAATTTCAACTTTGCCAAGTAGATTTATATCTTAAACTATATAATAACATCCATGATACACCCATAAAATGAATTTGAAGAAAATAAAAATAATTATAGGGGAAAAAAAGAGATACCTTAGAAATCTTGCTTTTACACTAATCTCAGTTGAAAGTGAGCATCTTTTCATACTGTGAACATGTACCATAGTGATCATGGGAAAGCAGAGCAATTTGAGAAATTACATTTCCTGTACTATAACATTAAGTGTTTCAAATTCGACTATAAAAACTTTAATAATATAAGTAAAATAATAATAAATCTGGGGGGAATCTAATTTCAGATTTAGTCTGATTTCTAAAAGCTCGTTCTACTGTAGTGAATTAGTTTAATATGACTGCTATAAACAAATTTATTTTTTACAGTTCTAGAGGCCACAACTCCAAAATCATGTAGTTGGTGGGGTTGGTTCCTTTGGAGGCTCTGAGGAAGATTCCTTTTCATACTTTTTTTCTGACTTCTGGTGGTTTCCAGCAAGGCAGCCCTGGGTATTCTTTGCTTGTAGCTGTGTAACTTTAATTCAATCTGGTTGAAGCTTGCCCACTACCTTTTTGCCATCTGTGTGCACTGAGTCTTGTCTGAAATTAAGGGATAATCGACCCCAAAGACTTTCTCAGGCGATAGGTTTTAGTTTTCTCCCTGATTCAATTTGAAGACTACCATAAAGCCTTAAAATGCCTTTGAGCTTTCATGTTTTCTCCAGAGTCTGTGAAGGTACACTCTTAAAGAGAGAAAAAATTCTGCATTTCCTTCTGTCTTAGTTACTTTTGTTACTGCTGAGACGAGATACCCAACACCCAGAAATTAAAAGAGGAGAGGTTTGTAGAGGTTTTGGTCCATGGTCAGCTGACTCTGAGGCAGGATGGCATGGAGGAAGAGAAACAATCCAGGCCGGGCAGGCAGAAAGCAGTGAAACAGCAAGCAGCAAGCCTCTCTTTCCTTTTCATTCCATTCACACTACAAGATTTTTGGATGATGCCGCCCACACCCAGGGTGGAACTTTCATTATCCACACTCATATCTATGCTAAACCAGTTTAGTTATCATATACCCTTGCTCCCAGTATTGTAACCCTAATCCAGCATCACACACCCATGATCCAGTTGCTCCGAAAAGCCTCATCTACGAGTGCATGGGGCTTTGGAGGGACATCTGGATACAAGCCATAACATCTCCTAAAGTCCACTTGAGGAGTTTTGAAAAGTTAAGTAGCCAACATAGAATCAGCAGGTTCTTGATCTCAGGAGCATTGAGTTCAAAATGGTGCTTGGGGAAGATTCATTTGGTATTTTATCCAGGAGATTAGAGAAAGAAGAGCAAACACAGAGAAACACATTAGGGAACTGAGGCCACAAGCCAGGCTCCAGAGGACAAATCCCAGTACAGGGACAAGTGGTGGCTTTCAGAAGTTAAATTCATTAGATGGAAAGAGTTCACAGTGCTGTTGAGGAAAGAGAAAAAACTATTCAAAATTTGTACTTTGGCAAGTGGTGGAGTTGCTGACAAGACAAGGAAACCTGCAATGATTGAGTTGTCTACATTTTTATCCTTGTTAGAGGTTCATTTTTTTTCCACTTATTTTGGTTTCTTATGGGCCCTTTAGCCTTTTAGTATCTTGTTTCACTCTAATCACGAGTGGCTGCTATTGCCAAAATGTGACATATCCAATTTAGGATTGTGCCTATTAGTTCCCTCAAGCTCTGCTGGATCATTTGCTCTAAGGTTTTTTTCTTTGCTTTTTTTTTTTTTGCTTATTAGTGTGTCATTTTCCAGAGTGTTGCTCAAGCTTCGGAGTTCCATGGCAATCTTTAGATTCATTTTTAAAAAACCCTATATTTTGTGTGAAGTTTGCCTAGTTAAGATTGACTTGTATGTGTTTAACTCATTGTAATACCAGAATTATTATAGTCCAGAAGTGCATTTTAGAATTTGTGGCCTATTTTGTAGTCAGAATAAAAATGGGTCACTAAATCTAACTTCAAGATGTTGCCTTGTTTCTCTACTAGGTATGAGAAATGAGTCTGACAAGTTGAAATTGACACATTCAACTAGCCATAGGGCTTTGTTTTTAAGACTACATACAGTGACATCAGATATATGACTTTGCTAAGGTATGGTGCCATTCTTTATTCATATTATGAGTAGTAATCTATGAATATGAATATTCTAGAAAGATCTTTGAAAATGCAGCCGGGGAAGATGCATAGAAGATGGATGGTCATCTTACGTGTGAGAAAGATCAAGTGGTCTGTGGCCAGAGTTGACTGCATCCACGTTTGTTAGCAGATGGATAGTGTAGAAATTCCAGTTACCAGATGTGAAAACCACAGAGGATGTCGGCCTTACAAATGATTTTGACTAAATGATGATCTACCAGCGTGTTGGCAATCACAAATTGTGGGAGCAGAGGCAGAAAGCAGACCAGAAAGCCAGTGGCTAGGAGAAACTGCCTTTGCACAGGAAACTGAACTCTGTAACATCAACAGGGAGTCTCTGAAGAAGCCGTGAAAAGTGTTGACAGGAGGACAGCCACTTGGGGCATCTTTGAGGCCTGATGAGCATTCTTGTGCAGTATCAATTCAATAGCAGCTGTTCTTTTCTCTCTTTCTTTTCTCTACTCTTTCTACCTTCAATCTTTATTCTGTTGGAGGAAAAGATTAAGTTTAGCAGCCTAGAGGAAGAGGAAAAACTTCAGGAAGAACTATTATCTTCAGATGAAAACAGAAGTATAAATTAATATATTGGACAAGCTACTTTTTAATATACAGTATAGTATTAACATGTATTTTGTATTTAACTTTATATTATGAATTAGTTATAGATGTATAGGAAGTTTAAAAAATAGAGCATAGGGTCATTATATACTGTAACCAGATTCCTCCAGTGTAGCACTTATCACCATATCTATATGAAAAACCAGCAAATAGAATTGGTATACTGTTACCTAGAATACAAACTCTAATTAGCTTTCACTAGGTTTTACATGCATGAATGTGTGTGTGTGTGTGTGTGTGTGTGTGTGTAGTTCTATGTGATTTCATTTCAAGTACAAATTTGAGCAAGTCCCCTCCCCCTTCGGTTCACAGTGGTTAGTATTCTAACAGCAGGAAATTCCTACCATATGTACTGTTCCTTCATGATCACATCCAATCCTGATTTCATCTTTTCCCCCTGGAAACCACTAATTTGTTCTTTTTGTCCATAGTTTTGGTATCCTGAGGATGTCATATAAATAGGATTGTATAGTATTCTACTTTTTGAAAATTGCCATTTGTTCTACAAAGTGTAATACACTTAAGTTTCACTCAAGTTGTTGAATAAGTAGTTTTTGCTTTTTTTGTTGTTGGGCAATATTCCATTTTGTGATTGTTCTAGAGTTTGTTTGATCATTTACCTGCTGAAATATACTTGGTTTGTTTCAGTTTGGGGCTATTTTAAATAAATGTACTCAGGTATAAATATTTGCTTGAACATAATTTTTCATTTCTCTATGGTAAAAGTGTGGGAGTCACTGGGTGGTATAATAAGTTCATATTTGGTTCTATAAGAAAGCAGCAAAATGTTTTATAGAGTGGCAATAACTCTTCATAATTCTACTAGCAATGTATAAGAGATCTAGTTTCTTTGTGTCTGGGTCAATATTTGGTGTTGTCACTATGTTTTTAATTCAGCTCTTCTAATAGGTTCATAGTGACAGAGTGTTGTAGCTTTATTTGCATTTCTGTAATGGCTACTTGTGATATACATCTTTTTCAGTATTTGTTTGTGCATCTTCTTTTGGTGAATTGTCCATTCGTGCCTTTTGCCTATTTTTCTAATTAGTTTTTTTTGTTTTTTAATGTTGATTTTTTAAATACCTTTATGTATTCTAGATAAAGTCCACTGTTAAGTTTGTAGTTTGCAAATACCTTCTCTCAGTGTGTGAACTATTTTTAGTCTCTTAAAAGGACTTTCAATGAATAAATAATTTTTATTTCAATAAAATACAACATTATTTTCATCTTTTATAAACTACATTTTTTGAATTCATGTTTAATGATATGTCTAGGTTTATCTGCAGAAGACTATTTTGATCACACAGTTAAATATTTACTTAACACAAAAGAAGATAGCAAGGGAAAAGCAGAGGGAACAAAAGTAACGCTAAACAAATAGAAATTAAGTGACAAAGTTATCTGCATAAACAATGTTATCAGTGATTACATCAGTATGGATGAACTGAACAATTTACTTAAAAGGCAAAAATTGTTGAGGTAGACAAAAAAGTAAGACCTGGGTATATGCTGTACACTTTAGATTAAAAACACAAATAGACTAAAGGTAAAATGATGGAAAAGATGAATCATGAAACAGTAATTTTGAGAGAGCTTGAGTGACTATGATATCAAGAAAAAGACTTTTAGAAATGTTACCAAAGGAAAAATGCATATTTCATAGCCGTAAAAATTTCAAAAAGATATTTCATAATCATAAAAGATATAACATTACCTGGGGAGGCTGAGACAGGAGCATCACAAATCCAAGGCCAGTCTGGGTTACATAACAAGTCTCAGAATATCTTAAGGTATATAAAAGATTCTGCCTCAAAAAAAAAAAAAGTTTTTCACAACTGAGTCTCAAGGTACATGAAGCAAAAATTGACAAAATCGAGACAGGTAGTTAAACAATAACAGTTGGAGATTTCAGTGGCATACTCTCAACTGACAGAATGACTAGACAAAAAAAATTATCAGGAATATATAAAGTTTCGGCAAAGCTATCAGCTGATTTAATGTACATTTATAGAAAACTACATTCCAAGACTTCAGAATATGAATTCTTTTCAAATGTAAATGTAACATTCTCTGGGATAGACCATATTCTAGTATAAAGAAGAATTAGAGTGTGCTGGGAAACTAAGCAACCAGCTCACCTCCTTGGTAAGCAGCCATGGCTCAGCCAAGCAGTGGCTGCCCCAGGGGGAGAACCAGCCAGCAGCTCCCAAAGATCCACTCCATGTTGGAACTTAGGATGCTGGGAAACCAAGAAACCAGCTCACCTCCTTGGTAAGCAGCCATGGCTCAGGCAAGTAGCGGTTGCCCCAGGGGAAAAAACAGCCAGCAACTCCTGAGATCCACACTATATTGGCACTTAGGGCTCTGGGAAACCAAGAAACCAGCTTGCCTCCCTGGTAAGCAGCCACAGCTCGGGCAAGCGGTGGCCTCCCCATGGGGAGAACCAGCCACCATCTCCCGAGATCTGCACCATGTTGGAACTTAGAGGCACTGGGAAACCAAGCAACCAGCTCACCTCTCTTGTAAGCAGCCGTAAGCCTACCGGTGCATGAGCTGAGAATCAAGCATCCCATCCTCCACCTTGGGAGGCTGACCATATGCAATATAGCAAACAGGGGATTTCCTTCTACCATCTCTTTGAAGGCAAATATTGTTATCACTGTTTTGCTTTGTTCTGATTAATTGTATTGCTCTATTCAATATTCTGTTTTGATGAGTTCTATAATGTTCTGTATATGGTTTGATTTTGCTATACCTGATTAAAAGAACAACTATTGTGAAAATGATGAGATATACTATGGCACCTATTACTGTTATCCTGGTAACCTGTTGTGATGTTCTGTACCAATTTCACTGCACTGTCTCAGTTGGTTGTGTTCTGTCTTGCTCTGTTGTATTTCACTACCTTCAAAATAAAAAAAAACCCTAAAAACAACAAAAACAATAGAAGGTGAGAAAACAAGGTAACAAAGTACTTCCAAAAACTCCCAACTCCACCAAAGCTGATCCATGGGACACGGATGAGGAGAAACTGAAAAACAAAACAGCAGAATTATATAAAGTGATTAAAAAGGAAGTAACAACAAAACAGATCAGTAAGGTACTGAGCAAGCTGAAACATGATACAACTAAACAGATAATGGACTGAAAAAGCAAAAGGAGGAAAATTAAGTGCTCTAAAGGATATAACTGCATATATATTTAAATGTGTAGGATTGATAACCATATTACCAAGTTTTTGTTGGATCATTGAACAGAACTGTTTGCAGTCTCATTGTTTGAATGTCTACTTTGTATGCTTTAATTTTGTAACTTGAACAACTATTTCTAAGAGGACAGTATATAATTTATCAACTAATGATTTCTTACTGTTTATTTTTTTGAAATTCTATATTATTTCTAGCCTTTTTTCTGTTTTGCTTTTTTTTCTCTTTAAATAAAATTTTTTAAAAAAGAAGAATTAAATTAGAGATTCACAGAAGGACATTATCTGGTAAAATTCAATGTATCTAGAAATGAACAAGATTCTGAATAAGCCATTGGTGAAAGAAAAAATCAAAAGGAGTGTTAAAAAATATGTTGAACTAAGTGATCCAAAGCCACAATACAAAAGCGTATGGAAAGAGTCTAAAGCAGTACCAAAAAATATTTTATAACTTTAAAAATCTATCAGAAAAGAAGAAAGGTCTCAGAAGTTAATGATCTAACATATCAAATGTAAAAGCTAGAAAAAAAGAGCAAACTAACAAAAAGCATGAGGAAACAGAAAAAATGGAAATTAGTGCAATAGAAAATAGAACCAAATGAAAAATAATGGAGAAACTAATCAAACCATTATTCTTTTTAAAAGGTGAACAAAATTGATAAATTTGTGACTAGAATGACGGAGAAAATAAGAGAACAGATACAAATGACCAAAATGAAAAAGAGGACACCATTAATGGAACTATAGAAATTAAAACGACTGAAGCAGGATATTATAAACTACTTTATATCAACAAATTACACAATTTAGATGAAATGGTTAATTTCTTAAAACATACTAATTATCAAAATTAATGCAGGAAGAAGCAAAAAGCCTAAATAAACTTGAGTGAAAGCTTTCACTCTAAAATCAGGAACAAGACAAGGTTGTACACTTTCACCTCTCCTAGTCAATATAGTTCTGGAAACAGAGCAATTAGACAAGAAAGAGAAATAAAAGGAATAAAGATAGGGAAGGAAGAAGTTAAATTATCATCATTTGCAGATGACATGATACTCTATATAGAAGACCCAAAAAACACCAGCAAAAGTCTACTAAGTTAATAAATAAATTCAACAGCATAGCTGGGTACAAAGTCAATACTCAAAATTCAATTGTATTCCTGTACACAAACAACAAACTCATTGAGAGAAAAATTAGGGAAACCACACCCTTTACAATAGCATCCAAAAAAATGAAATACTTAGGAACAATTTAACAAAGGAAGCAAAAGATTTATACATGAAAACTACAGCACCAACCAAGAACCAACATTGTGAAAATGACCATTCTCCAAAAACAGTTATATGGGTTTAATGCAATCTCAATCAAAATACCATTAGCATACCACACAGGTCTAGAGAAAACAATCCTAAAATTCATCTGAAACCAGAAGAAACCCAGAATAGCAAAGACAATCCTGGACAACAAAGGCAAGGCAGGAGGCATCACAATCCCAGACTTGAAATTATACTATAAAGCTGCTATAATAAAATCAGCATACCATTATTATTTTGTTACTGGTCAAAAAAACAGACTTGAAGATCAATGCAACAGAACAGAAGATACAGACACAACTACAAACACACTCAGCCACCTCAGCTTTGACAAAGGGGATAAACATGTTCACTAGAAGAAAGATAGTGTCTTTAATAAATGGTGCTGGAAAAACTGGCCTTTTACATGCCAAAGACTGAAACGAGACCCATGCCTATTACCATGAACTAAACTAAAGTCAAAATGGATCAAAGATCAAAATATTAAAACAGAAACACTAAACCTACTGGAAGACAAGGTAGAAATCTTGAAGACATAGCTGTAGGCAGACAATTCATGAACAAAAACCAAACTGCACAGGAAGTACTTCAAAGAATCAACAGCTGGGATTTTATCTCATTAAAAAGTTTTTGCACATTGAAAGAAATCACCAACAGAGTGCAAAGAAAACCCACAGATTGGGAAAAGATTTTTGCCAACTGTCCCTCAGACAAAGGACTTTTATCTAGAACATATAAAGAATTGAAAAAAATAAAATTCCCCAAATTTAAAGACCAAATTAAAAAATGGGCATCTGAGATGAATGCACAATTTTCAGATGAAGAAATACAATGGAAAATAAATATATAAAAAAATGTTCAACATCATCGGTCATTTGAGAAATGCAAATTAAAACACTGAGACATCATCTCACTCCAGAAACAATGGCTAACAAGAAGAAATTAACCAATAACAAATGCTTGTGGGGCTGTGAGGAAAAAGGAACCCTTCTCTATTGCTGATGGGAGCATAAACTGGTACAAACACTGAAAATCAGAATGAAGATTCCTCAAAAAACTGGAATTAGAGTTTCCATTTGACCCAGCTATTCCCCTTCTGGGTATTTTTCCAGAAGAACTGAAAACATTGTGCCACAGTGATATATGTGCACCCATGTTTATAGCAGCACAATTTGTATAAATCTTGAAAACAATACAAAGGCCCAACAACTGAGGAACAGATTAAAAAAATGTGATATTTTTATATTATGGAATACTATTCAGCCATAAAGAATGACAAACTTGAGGCTTTTATAGGTAAGTAGATGCAACTAGAAACCATACTCTAAGTGAAATAAATGAGACTTGCATGTATAAATGCTGTATTGTCTCACTAGTGTAAAAAACTGAAAGAGTAAATAAGATCCAAAAGTTACAGTAGATACAGTAAAAGGGAAAGAAACTGCTCAAAGGGAAATTTCATTGTTTGATCAATCTTACATGTATCTGGTAGCCTGAGCAATTACTTTGAGGTTAATAACATGCAATATAACAACCATTGTTAAATTTCTATCATTTTGTTTTGAAATATTATATTGCCATTGTTCTATTGTTGTTGTCATTGTTGTCACTGTTTTGCTTTTGTTTTTTTAATTGTTTGCTTCTTGATTTTTTTCTCTTTAAAATAAAAGAAAATAGACATGAGAAAAGATGGAGTTAATAACTAAATCTCTTCCCACATTGAAAATTAATTTTTAAAAGACAGAAATAGACATTTCACATTGTGGTTTGAAAGACTCATTTTGTTTTGTTTTGAGACACTGTTTCTATGTAGTACAAGACTGGCCTTGATGTCGCTTTGTAGTACAGGCTGCCAGCAAAAGTGATCCTTGGCCTCTCAAATGCTGGAATTATAGATACATGCCACCATGCCTAACTTAGAAGGAATCATTGCTAATGTGGATGTTCTCTTCAAATTGATTCATGGAACCAACATGATCAGTGGGCTTTAATTGCAGAAATCAATAACCTGGTTGCATTTTTTTAATGTGTCAACTTTGGTAGCTTCTAGTCCTCAGCTATGCAAACACTAATTTAGGTGGTACTGTGAAGAAAGTTTGTAGATGGATGTAATGTAGTTATTTAACCTGAAGATAATTATGAGAAAAAGCTTGATTTAACAGCTTGAAGATACTAAAACCAGGACCGATGCTTCCCTAAGAAAAGAAATTCAGAATTTGGACAATAGCATTAGCCCATGTTTATGAGTTGTAGCCTGACCATTTGGACTGCTTGCCCATATGTCTCAGACTTGCATAGAAAATTCCTACAATTATGTAGGCCAATGTCTCATAATAAATTTCCTAAGATAGCTCTCTTCTACTGGTTCTGCTTCTCATGGTATATGGTATTACCTCCTCCCTCACCTGTGGTTCTGTGACTTTAGTTCCTTCTGGTCTTTTAATACTATAAGCCACAAGAATTAAATAGAAAATTTCAGAAATGATTTCTAAGTTTTAAACAGCTTTTATTAAAGGAAGCTACTATACTCTATTTTATTATTGGTTATTGTTGTCAATCTTTTACTATGCCTAATTTATGTTAAACTTTATCATAGGTATGGATGTGTGAGGCGAACATGATAACTATACTATGGAAACTGATAAGTATGAATATATAAGACAAAACAGTATGTATACATATAGATACAAGGTTCAGTGCTATCTGCGATTTCAGGTATCACTGGAAGTCTTTAGAAGTATGGCGACTACTACTGTAATTGATATATGATCAATATTTTATATGGAAATGCAAAAGATCTATATCAAACAATAATTTTAGAACAGAATTTGGAGGACTTACATTATCTAATTTCAAAACTTAATATAAAGCTATAGCAATCATGAAAGTTTGATATTGGTATAAGGGTAGGTATAGATCAATGAGACAGAATTAAGGATCCAAATACTAGTTCTTATATTTATGGTCAACTGATGATCAAAATATATGTCTACATGAAAACTTATAAATAAGTATTCATAGCATTATTGCTCAAAACAGCCAAAAAATGAAAACAGTCAAAATATCCATCAGTTGGCAGATGGGTGCACAAAGTTACGACTGATGGTAAGTATAGTGGTGCTGTAGACAGGCATGATTCAATGATAAAAAGGAAAGAAATACAGCTACATGCTACGATATGTATAAAGCTCAAAAGCATTTTAGTAAGCGAAACAAGTCAAACACAGAAGACAACAAATTGTATTTATGTGAAGTACAATTCTACTTATGTGAAGTATCCACAAAAGGCAAATTTATAGAGACATTGTGAGTCAGTAGTTCCTATGTCTGGGAGAAAGCACAATTTTACTGCCAATCAGCTGAAGAAATGGGGAGAGTCATGAATATGCTCTAATACTGAACTGTCATGATGGATGTCAGCAATATCAGAATTATGTATTCCCAATGGATTTTTATGACACATAAGTTATTCCTTAATAAAGTTAAGAAAAATGAACTGAAAAATCCTGGAGCTTATCTCAACTGTCTTCAGAGGAAAAGAGGAAAAAAAAAACAAAACAAAGAGTAACAACAAATTTCCCACGGAGCATGTTTGAAGTGACCACACAAGAAGTCACTTTTGTGCACAAATCCAGCATCTTTTACATACATTTAGAGGTCAATACAGCAATACCTAGAGAGTAGGGCCATCTCTAAGAATTCTTTCCTTTTTCATCATATAACTATATTTTCTCCCAATGCCATAAGAATATGTAAGCATACATTAAAACCTTGATTCAGGAATAATTACCTTGCAATATAATTTTACAATTTTCAGCTTAATGAGTCATACACCACTTTTTATAAGTTCCAAGGGTAGAAATGTTTAAAGCCATGCAAAGAATCATAAATCAGAAGATAAACATAGAAAGCCGTAATCTCAGAGGCTTTAGTTAATTACTGTACCAGCCAACTGACTTTTCTTGGCAGAGAAATTTCCTAGGACAAACTCAAACCCTGGATTCCAAACAGTCTCCTCAAATCCTGGATTCCAAACAGTCTCCTCAAAAATGTGACCTTGATTATCTTCCAGAAAAATAAAGGAACAAAACAATTTACAATTCATATGAACTATAAAAATCCAAGATAAAAATAGTAGGAAAACCCAAGGAATAATGTCACACTATTTACCAATGACATGTATTTAATCAGTAAATGGGAAAGAGTTTGGTAAGAGACAAGAGTATTAGATGTAAAATGACATTTTGTTTTTAAGCAGTATCAAGTTATAAAGTTGAAAGCATAGGATCTGGGTTATAGGATTTGGGCAGCAAACTAAGGAGTTCTGGGAAAGCAGCTTCTCTCCTTCATCCAATAGAGTGGCACTGATTTTCATTCACATTCTAATATTTGGGGGCAGTTTGCAAACTAGTTAGTTTACAGCACCGCTATACTTACCATCAGTCTTTGTTAAATATACAAATCATGTGATCACCATTTTATTATTGTAAAAAATCTTTTCCCTCTATTTTGACCCTGGGTTTTTGAGACAGATCACATTTTAAGGCACGTCTCAGACTCTCCTACTTTGCAAATCTCAGTCACACCTGCACCTCATTCCCGCTCCCGCTAACAGTGCTCAGCTGTCCCTTGCAGGGAAACAGCAGTTGATGCTGGAAGCTTTTTGGATTCCCAGGCCCACTTGCTGTGATCTCTATGGCAAAAGGACCAGGTGGTCTGCATTTTACACACTTTAGGCAAGCATGGAGATTTTAGATATTCCAGAGGCAGAGGCATTCTCTCATCCTAAATTGTACAGAGAAAATTTGTTCCTGTCTGATACTGAGATTATTGCCTTCAATGGTGTGTAAAAGAGTACCTCAGATTTAGATTTTTAAACTCTATTTTAAATGGTGTAGATGAAACTTGCTTATCATTGTATTTTCTGAATTTCGTTTCTGGGCTGTTGTGTTTGTCAATGGGTGGCCGAACACCACAGCTGACTTCCCTAGCTATCAGAGGCATACAGCCTGGTGCTCTGTCTTTTCCTCTGTCCCCCTCCACACCTTATTGCTGTCCAGCCAGAGAGGGACCCCGAGAGCTGTCAGTCACCTTCATACTCAGGTTAAGCCAGTAATAGCAGTGTGAAACTTGCTGCAGCTAGGCAATTCTCTCCCTTCTCCTGACTAACCTGCCATCGCACTCACAGTACCTTCTATGTGCTTCATTTCTAAAAAGGCATGTGATGATCTCAAATTTCTGAGTAGCTAAGAAATCCATCTGAGAAGAGGTGTGGTGAGCAGGGGGTGATGTTATCAGGGATACCAATTTCAACCACTGGGCATACTCTGGGTCATTTGTAGGCTGGTTTTACAGCCCAAGAGGAGAGTTGCAATCAGTTTTTAAGGTCCATTGCTGGGGCAGGTACACTGCAGTGATGCAGTCTTCTTTTTCAGTTTTTATCAGAGATAATTAGATGGCTGAGTTTTGTTCTCATCAGCCAAGTGATAAAGAAAATAGAGAAAAATTATTTTAATTCACTTTATTAAAATGCTAAGTAAAACTCTTGTTTTACTTGTTTGTCTGGCTGAGGATGTAGTTAGTATCCTGTCTGACTTTGGAGCATCACAAGATATGAACTGTTTGCTCTCAGAAGCTGTATTTGTAGTCAATTTTTATAAGCCATCCATAAATAATTAAAAAGAAAGCATAAAATAATAATGTGTTGTATATTTAAAAATTACTAAGATGGTCGGTTTCAGATGTTTTCTCCACAAAAATAAGTATATGAGGTGATGAGTTAATTAGCTTGATTTAATCATTATTTAGTATCAAGATACAACTATCACATGGTAGCCCACAATTATATAATATGTACAATTATTACTTGTCAATTAAAAATAAAATTTGAAAAAGCCATGTTCCTTATGGAGAACACTTATTTATCTATTAATTCAGGGTTACTATTTAAATTATTTAAAGCTCCATATTCTTATTTATTATCTACTTAATCTGACAGAAACTGAATATGGTATATAACAGCTTGCATTATAATTGCCTCTGACAATCTCCTTTTACAAAAAGTTTTATTTTGTGTATTTTTTGGCTCATTTTATATACATTTCTTACATCACCTTACATATTTTGTGTGGAGATGCTTCATTATAGAATAATTCTCTTACCATATTCAATGTCGTTGGCTTGAAATCTACATTATCTGGTATTGGTGTTTTTTCTTTTGCTTTTTCTTTGTCTTTGCTCTATAATGAGACAAATGCATCTTGAAAATTCCTATCGCAAGGTCATATCATCATGACATGATTATCTAACCTAATGATTTCACAAAGGCTTCACCCTCCAAATGCTGTCATATTAGGGGACAGAGGTCCAATATATGAATTGTGGGGGGAGTGGCACAAAAACATTTGGTTCATAGTAGTCCAGCCTGGCTCCTCACAGTTCATGTTTTCTCTTATGGCAAATACCTTCTTTTCATCTAATAGCTGCAAAAGTCTTAACTCTTTCCGCCATCAACTCTAATATGTACAGTCTCATCTATATAAGAAGGTGGATGAGATATGAAATACCTTGAGGCAAAATTCTTTAACAACTGTGAATCTATGAAACCAGACAAGTTGTGTGCTCTCATAGTACAATGATGGGACAATGGGATAGACACAGGCTAGACATTCCCACTCCAAAAGGGACAAATCAAAAGAAAAGGCAGATTCCAGCCAAGTCCAGACCAGACAGCAAGGCAAATATCAGTCCACATTAAGGATGAAGAATCATCCACTTGGCTGGGAATGTTGTGTTCTCTTGTAATCTCAATACTCTGGGAGGCTGAGGAAGGAAGATCACAAGTTTGAGCTTAGCCTGAGCAATTCAGTGACTTAATGAGACCCTGTCTCAAAATGAAAAAAATTAATAAAAAAGTAAACAAAAAGGGATTTGGTATAAAGGCCTGGACTTAATCTGTACCATCTAAATAAACACATACGCACATACATAAGCACATACATACATACATACATACATAATAGAATCATCTCTTTTGGGTAGATACTCTGTTCCTGAGATTCACCAGGACAAGAATTTCACCTCATGGCTTTGTAAGCCAGAAATAGTGCCATGCACATGTCTCCAAGTGGCCATGTTCCCAAGGCTGTGCTATCTGCTGTTAGAGCTGAGGGGAAGGCCCTAGGTTCTGAGAACAAGAAGGCAGCTCTGATGATTTCAGAATCACTTAGGGCAGTCATTATGTCTTTGCTTTAAAGAATAGGTCTCATTTCTACTTCTCAGAAAAAGCACAAATGACTAATAAGTGCATGAAAATATATTCAAAATTGCTGGCCATTAGACGAATTCAAATTAAAAAAACACTGAGATTTCATCTTACTCCAGAAAAATGACTATCATTAAGAAATAAAATAATAACAAATGATGGAGAGGATGGGGGGAAAAGGAACCCTTCTACATGGTTGGGAATGCAAACTGTGCAATCACTATGGAGATTCCTCAAAAACTGAAAACAGAAATTTTATTTGATCCAGCTATTCCTCTTCTATGTGCCTTCCTGAAAGGGTTAATGACAATATATTACAGTAATACATGTATATTCTTGTTTATAGCAGTACATTTCATAATAGCTAAATCTTGGAAGTGACCTATATGCCCATCAAGAAATCAATGGATAAAGAAGGTATGGTGTTTATACACAATTGAGTACTACTCTACTATAAAGGAAAAATTAGACTTATTTGTAAGAAAATGGATACATCTTGAGACCATAATGTTAAATAAAATAAATCAGATGCACAAGTTTAAATATTATTATGGTTTCTCTTGTAAAAGAAACTCAAAAGATAAATAAATTAAAGAGAGAAATAAAAGACAGATAATAGCAAACAGGGAGACAGATCTTTTGCAAATGGGGATGGAAGGAATAAAGAAGGAAGAAGGAGAAGGATGCATAAAAAGTATTAATGCTATATATATGAACCAACTCCCTGCAATGAATGTCATCACAATGTACTGCAAATATGTAATAATAAAAATAAAATCTTTAAAAATTATCATTTAAAAAAACTAAAGCTTCAGCATAATTTTGAGTTTTTTTGGTAAGGATATACTGTTTAGAATTTATTTTCTATTATGAACTTAGAGTATTTTTGCTAAAGTTCAAATCATTTACATTTATCTAAATGAGCTCCTAGTTATACACGTCACCTTGTTCTATATTCTCAATCTCAAGGAGATGGCTTTCAGTTTTCACCATTATATATGATTTTCATTTTCTTTTAAGATACATTTAAGTGCTGAGTGTGGTGACACACACCTGTGATCCCAGCACTTGGGAGACTGAGGCAAGATGATTGCTGAGAGTTTGCAACCAGGATGGGCTACATAATGAGTGTGAAGCCAGCCTGAACTACATAGTGAGGGTAAAGGGAGGGTGAGGGAGCTGGAGAAAGAGTCAGAGAGGGAGAGGGAGGGAAAAAAAGCTGCATTTAATCATATTAAAGAAGTATAATTTTCTTTCCAGGGCATTATTAGTTTTGTTATAAATTAGCATTGAATTTTGTTGTGTTTTGTGAAAAGTTTTAAATTATAAATTCTTCAGTAGATATATACAAATTTATACTTTCTATTTAATTTCTTGTTTATTTGCAAAGCTGTATTTTTCTGTAAATGTGTCTATCACATCTAAGTATTTGAACTTATTTGAGCAAATAACTTATTTGTCCACTATATCCTTTCCTTGTGTATGTGTATCTGTGAGTGTGTGAACATATTTCACTTTATTTTAAAATATAATACAGTATTTGCTGAGCTTGACTTCCACCTTCGTTTTTTTCTCTGTTTGATTTTGATCACTATACTTTAAGATTTTGCCTCATTTTATTGTTATTGATATTATATTGTTAAACTAATATATTTAGATCTTGGATACATGTTTTCAAAATTATGTGTAATATTTGCATGTATATATCATGTTTACAGGGTTAGAACTTACTTTTTCCTATCCTTTCTCCTATTTTTAATTGCACATTATAACATTTTGGTTCTCATCTATTTGAAAATGGGCTTCTGCTTTCTTTATTTCAACTCAAATATAGATTTGGATATAGAATTCTTGATCACAACTTTTCCCTTTTAAAATCACAAAATTTGGATTGTCATATATGACAGAAAAGAAATTTGATAAAAGAAAATATTTTTCAATTTTGTTGTTAATGTTTGTGTTGACAATTATAAAATATTTTTATCTTTGTTCAATGAACTACCAGAATTTGATTTCTTTTTCATTGATTTTCTTAGCACACAAGACATTCTTTGTTTTTAATTCATGTTCCCTCATGTCAGTTAAATTTGCTTTTTAAAATATCTTTAATAATTGTTTCCTAATCTGCATTCATTGCCCACTATAACTATGAAAACTTTTGCATATTTTCCATCTTCATTTTCATTTTGTCTTCATTTTCCAAAGATAAAATTCCTCTTTGCATAGCTTCTTCTCTGTTAGTGATGCCAGTGCATTGGGCACAGTTTGTTGCATCTAGTTTTCAACTCATCCTAGTCTCCATTTCAGTTACGCTGGAAAGGACACCTGCCTGCATCCTTGCTCATTATATGCTACTTGCCAGAAAATTTCATCAGATTAGGAAGCCTCTCTTATCAGCCTTTACCAGTTTTGTTCAACATCTTGTAAATTACTCAATAGTAACTACTGAGAGATTGCAAGATGGCCGACTGAGTGGCAGCACGATAAGAGAGCCTCTCTGAGGAAAAAAAAAAAAGAAAAACAACTCAGACGCTGGAATCTGGCAACATGGAGAAAGCCAGACAAAAGGAAAGGAATTCTCATGATCCAGGAAGAAACTGAGGAAAAAGAAAAGGAAAAAAAAAAAAAAAGAAAGAAGAAAAAGAAGCATGGACAGAGGGCTGGAGCTGGGCAAGCCCCAGTTGCTGTACTGGTGTATCTTAAAGTCAGGTGACTCAAGATTGAGCTGAGATTGTGGCCCTGCCAAGAGCAGGGGTTGGTGAGCTCCAGACACTCAGCTGGGGGAGACCCTGAGATGGGGAGTGGAAATGGCTAGTCGAGCTGCGCGAACTTTGGTGAGTGATGGGAACTGTATTTCCCAAACTGGGAGGACTGGCTGGGTGACATTTTGGAGTTGGGAAGGGCCGGCTTGAATCAAAACCTGAGGCAGCTTCCACTGATGACTCCTAGTCCAAAGCAGATTGGTGGGATCTGCTCGGGCAGGGCCACGAGGTTTTTCTGGGCCATTGGCATCCCCAGGGAACACACAAACTTGGTGAAGCATAAACTGGTTGACTGGCATAGGGGGAGGAGCCAGCTCTCAGCATGCAACTGGCAGATCTGCAGCAGACTGGGGGGCAGTACTTCCCTAGAAAGTGTGCTGCAGAAAAAACTGTAAGCAATATGAAAGGCCCAGAGACCTCCACCACCCACCTGTCTGAAGGGGGCCAAAAACATGACAAGACAGAGAAACAGCAAAAGGTCCCCAACTGCAGAACCAGGGAAAGTGAGTCCAACAGAGGTAAATGCAGAGGAGGTTGAGAGCAGCAAACCTGTAATGTCAGAGACAGCCTCATCGGAAATAAAGAAATACATCCGTGACCTCATCGTCGAATTAAATCTGAAATTCTAACTCAGGTGAAGCAAGATATAAGAAGATTAATAAAAGAAGTCCTGGGTAATCCTCAAGTAGACACAAATGAAAGAATAGAGGAACCCAGAGAAAGGAGAGAAGCCTTTGATGAAGAATATAAACAAAATCTAGAATATATGAAACAGATCTAAAGAGAATATCAGGAAATTAAAAACTCCATTGAAATCTGGCAAAACCTTTTAACAGAAACTAAAGACAAACTTTCAAAACTTGAAGATAGATTTGCAAATTATGATCATGAAAGGAAGGATCTCTTAAAAATAACAAGGAACCAGGAAGCAATGATACAAAGGCTAGAAGATGACAAGAGGATTTATAACCTAAGAATACAATATGTGAATGAAGATGCAGCAACAAATACAAATGAAATAAAAAGTATATTCAAAGAAATAATTAAGGAAAACTTCCCAAACATAGGTAACGGAAGTGAAGTTCAGATAAATGAGGCATATAGAACTCCAGTCAGCTACAACCAAAACAGATCTACACCCAGACATATAATAATCAGGATCCCAGAAATCCATCACAAGAACAGAATATTAAAAGCAGTCAGAGAAAAGAAACAGATTACCTATAAAGAAAAACTCATCAAAATCACAGTGGACTTCTCAATGCAAACCATCAAATCAAGAAGAGCTTGGAGTGAAATATTCCAAGCCCTGAAAGAAAATAACCTCCAACCCAGAATGATGTACCCTACAAAACTGTCTCTCAAAATTAATGGAGGGACAAGATATTTCCATGACAGAGAGGAACTGGGGGAGTTTGTGACCACCAATCCAACCCTGCAAAGAATACCGAAGGACATTCTAGAGAGAGAAAAGAAAATCACCAGGGTTCCAGGAACAATGGCAGAAAGGCCTCAAAGAAAGGGACAGACAGTGGAATGAAGGAGAAAAGTAAACAAATAACAACAGAAAAATAGCATGGCAGAGATAAGACACAGAAGATTGGTTATATCACTGTTTTATCTTGACTGATTTTATTTGAATCTGGTATGCTTGAGAGTGTTGAGTCTGAGAGTAGGGGCAACTACTCTGAAGATGACAGGATTCAATAGGATACCCATTCTGGTTTGATTGTTAACTGCCTTTGAAGTTCTATAATGTCTCCAATGTTTTTATTAATAGTGTAAAGCAATGCTAAGTTTATATTATATTTGACGATATAGACAATTTTATTGAAAATAACAAGAGACATCATAGTGACTACCATAGATCACCTAGTGTTGTGTTTTTGTATGTTCTTTTCATTTCATGTTTCTCTAGGAATTTGTATTGTTGTCTTGTTTTGATTTGTTTCTCCCTCTAGTACAGAAAGTCTAGGTATATGTGTAGAGACTTATACATGTGTAGAACTTCTAAGTAGTTTACGAGAATGGATTATAGTTACTGTAAAGAAAAAAAAAGGAAAAGAGTATTCTAAAGGGTATAACTGCATGTATGTTTGAGTGTGTGGAATTAATAACCATGTTGCTAAAGTTTTAGTTGGATGGATGGGCAAAACTGACTGCAGTCTCACTGTTTGGGTGTCCACTTTGTGGACTTTACTTTTGTAACTTGAACAACTACATTTAAGAGGAAAGTATGTAATTATCAACTAGTGATTTTTTACTGGTTACTATTTCTTTTTGAGATTTTGTATTGTTTCTACCCTCTTTCTGTTTCAAAATTTTTTCTTTAAATAAAAAAAATTTAAAAAAGCAATAGGAGGAAAAGAAAGTGCTCTAAAAGAGATAATTGTATGTATACTTAAGTGTGTAGGATTGATAACCATGTTACTAAGTTTTTGTTGGATCAGTGAACAGAACTGTTTGCAGCCTCACTGTTTGAATGTCCACTTTGTATGCTTTAATTTTGTAACTTGAACAACTATATCCAAGAAGACAATATGTAATGTATCAAATAGTGATTTCTTACTGTTTATTTTTTTTTGAAAT
>PVLA01008851.1:7097-55670 GCA_004027455.1 Hydrochoerus hydrochaeris | reverse complement strand
GTTGTTTCTACCCTTTTTTCTGTTTTGCTTCCCCTGTCTTTAAATAAAATTTAAAAAAATAGTAACTACTAAATATTATTGGTTCAACTTGTTAAAATGTGTTACAAAAGAATATATTTTATAGTTCTGTTTCTACCTGCAGTATATCTAGGCAAAACTCCTTCAGAATTGTAGCCATGGAAGATTCAATTTCATTTTTCTATGACTGAGGTGAAATTTATCCCATATTCCTATCCCACACATTCTGCACCGGTGGTTGTGATGATTTGGGGAGAGATTTAATACAATACCTAGGCTTTAATTGTCATATCTGGTGACTACAGCAGGAATGTCTCTTTTTTTCCATTGCATAATGGTGACTTATAGTGTAACTTTATGTTGGTGTTTTCACTTAACCTCTATTGCCTCCATAAGCATTCCTGAGTGAATAATTTGTTATTACTCAACAACTTGAAGGCTTTTTTTTTTTTTTTTTGTACTGGAGATTGGACTCATGACTTCACACTTGCCAGGCAAATGTTTATACTATTGAGATAAATCCCCAAGGGCCTTCTTTTTATTTTTAAATTTTATTTTAAAGAGGATAAAATTAAACAGAACAAAACAGATCATAAGAAAACAATGTAAGAGACACAGGTTTCAAAGCAAGACAACCAGAGATCTTCACTGTCTATCATATTGTCTCTTGTTTTCTTCCAAATAGTTGTCCATGTCTTCACATACAGTGAATTCATACAAAACAATATAGTATAGAACTGATCAGAACAGGATGATGAAGGCATTTTATGTCTTTAAAACCAGACAATAAGGAAGTTTGGCTGCCATAGTGTCTCTCATTCTCTTCAAAATAGCTGTCCATACCTTCACATATGTTGAAATTAAACAAAACAAAACATTCCAAAATCACTCTGAACAAAGAATAATAGTATTGCTGGATTTCACATCATGACACTACAGAATCAACACTGGGTACCTTTGCATCTCTTTTTCTTCAAAGTAGCTGTTCATTTCATCTTGCATCATATAGTCAGTTCTCATAAACTGTTTAGTTTGAGTCTCTACATGTATACCTGTCCTTTCTGTATTAGAGGGAAAAACAAAACAAGACAGAACAATAAATTCCTAGAAAAACATGAAACAAAAAAGACATATAATACCACAATACAAGGTGATCTACAATGGTTACTATGATGTATCTTGTTATCTTCAATAGAGTTGTCTATATCATCAGACATAGTATAATTGAACATTACAGTACATAACAATATTAATAAAAACAAAATATTGGGGAAATTGTAAGACTTCAAAAGCAGGTAATAATCAAACCAGAATGGCTATCCTAGTGAATCTTGTTGTCTTCAGAGTATTTGTCTATACTCTCAGACTTGATAGTATTAAACGTAACAGATTTGAATAAGATCAGTCAAGACAAAACAATGATCTAACAAACCAGATTCAAATAAGATCAGTCATAATAAAACAGTTATACAGAGCTTCAGATTAAGTTAATAGGAAATTAAGGATGGTTACCATAGTATATCTTGCTATTTTTGGAATAGCTGTCTATGCCCTCAGATCTAGTACAAGTAGACAGACTGGAACAGAATATAATCAAACTAAACAGAGTGATGAGAATAATGTGTATGTTAAATCCTGATACACTATTAACAATGTTTTCTGCCTTCCTTTTTTAGACAATTCCTATGCTTTCACTTTCACAGGGTGCATTGTACATTTTGGGACCCACTAACTCCTTTAGTTTTTAGATTGGGGGCAACCCTCTATTTACCTAAATGGTTCTGAACTTTTTTACCCCTGAGCTTGATCTTAAATTGTATTCCTTTACCTACAAAAACCTCAAGGTTTTGTTCATTACAGTTGAGTAGTTCTCCACTGCACAAAAGTGTTATGTCTTTCCAACCTATCTGCAGCTGCTGGACAAGCTGCCCCTATTTCTCTCTGGTTCCTGTCACATAGAACATTGTTTCCTCATATTTGACTTTTGGCCCATAAACTCTCCTTCAGGTTAATTATATTCCTATACAGAGCATCTTGATGGGCCCTATCTCCTGATCTACTCTGCCTGTGTTTCTTTTTGTTAGTATATCAAGGCCATATATTTTAGAGATTATAGGCAATGTTCTCTGGCTCATTTCTGCTATGCTATTTTTCTGCCATTGGTTGTCTATTTTTTCCTCCATTCTGCTGTCTGCCTTGTTCATTGAGGCCTCTCTGCCACTGTCCTTAAATCCTGATTTTTTTTTCCTCTCTCTAGAATGTCCTTCAGTAGTTTTGTAGGGTTGGATTGGTGGTTATGAACTCCCCCAGTTCTTCTTTGTCATGGAAGCATCTTGTTTCTATATTAGTTTTGAGAGACAATTTTGCAGGGTACATCAATCTGGGTTGGAGATTATTTTCTTTCAGGGCTTGGAATACTTCACTCCAAGCTCTTCTTGATTTGATGGTTTGTATCAAAAAGTCTGGCATGATTTTGAAAAGTTTTCCTTTATAGGTGATCTGTTTCTTTTCTCTGACAGCTTTTAATATTCTGTTCTTGTGATGAATTTCTGGAATCTTGATTATTATGTGTCTGGGTGTAGATCTGTTCTTGTAGTGGGCTGGAGTTCTGTATGCATCATACATCTGAATATCATTTCCTTTTCTTATGCTTGGGAAGTTTTCCTTAATTATTTCTGTGAATAGCCTTTGTATTTCATTTGTGTTTATCCCTGCTTCTTCATTCACATTTTTTATTTTAAGTTATAGATCCTCTTGTCATCTTCTAGTCTTTGTATTGTTACTGCTTGTTTCCTTGTTATTTTTAAGAGATCTTTCCTTTTGCAACCATGCATTGCAAACTTATCTTCAAGTTTTGACAATCTATCTTTAGTTTCTTTCAGGCAATTTTGCCAGCTTTCAATGGAGTTTTTAATTTCC
The DNA here is from genome assembly GCA_004027455.1 of Hydrochoerus hydrochaeris. Taxonomy (NCBI): domain Eukaryota; kingdom Metazoa; phylum Chordata; class Mammalia; order Rodentia; family Hydrochaeridae; genus Hydrochoerus; species Hydrochoerus hydrochaeris. Next base: position 52,733 of record PVLA01008851.1, on the reverse strand, counting down.
TGGTAATCTTTTTGAATCTGTTTCATGTATTCTAAGTTTTTTTTATATTTTTCATTGAAGATTTCTCTCCTTTTTCTGTGTTCCTCCATTCTTCCATCTGTGTCTTCTTGAGAGGTGCTTAGCATTTCTTTTATTAGCTTATGTCTTGCTTTACTTGTATTAGTATTTCAGCTTGGAGTTCTTCTATAATGTCATGAAGATATTTCTTTAAATCAGCTGATACCATGTCTGATATTGCATGTTTGCTGCCCTTGATCTCTTCTGTATTTACCTCTCCCGGACCCATTTTCCCTGGGTTGGTGGCTGGAGGCTTTTTCTTATTTCTTTCCCTTGTCATATTTCTGGTTTCTTCCATACAGGTGAATGGTGGAGGTCCCAGCCCCTTTCAGTATTGGTTATGGTTTTTCTGAAGTGTTCTGGCTAGGGACTGCTGCCCACTCCAGTTTGCTGTTGATCATTGAGGTGCAAGCAGGGGCAGTGTAGGCTGGCCCCTCCCCTCCGAGCCAGTCAACCAGCAGGGGCCTTCACCACGTTAGTGTGTACCACATGGATGGAACTGGTTTGGGACAATTTCGGGGGCAATTTTGTCACTAGCTATTGGGTCTTAACCAGAGGTATGACCCAGCTCAAGCAGATCCCCCCAATCTGCTCTGGGCAAAGACTGGCCAATGGAAGCCACTGTGGTTCCTGGTTCAGGCCTGTCCTGCCCAATTCCAATATGTTGTCCAGTCTGTCAGGAAAGCTTTGAAGGACTTTGAAAGACATAAAATCCTATACTTTACAGGTCCTTAACAACAATTTAAGTTAATGTCCTAATATTTAGATGAGGAAGCTGAGGTAGAAAAAGTAAAATTGACTTGTCTAAGTATGTGAAAGCCATACTTTGAACAGAAACAAAACTAAGACTAGTTATAGGAGAACACACACTTATTGGTCTACCATTACTTTTTTCTTCTTGCAAAACCTCTGTCTTTTAGAGAATTATTTATGTTGTATTCTACTGGAACCTGAAAATTATATTTGTCTGTTCCCATGTGCATAAACATGGCCTAACAGGCCTAACATGTTACTCAGCACTTTTCATGGAATTATAAAAAGTTTGACCAAGGGAAGAGAGCAGATCATCTCTCCTAGCAAAGCAGGAAAGAGCTGAGCTGCAAAATATTGTTTCCACTATTATGTGGAAAATTTGATCGGAATGAAGCTGAACCAACAAGAGTATCAACTGATATCAAGTCTTGACATGATATAGAAGTCTGGCTCAAGACATTTAGTGGTCAGTTAGATTCTACTCTTCATTTAGCTTGGGTATTAGAGTTCAACAAATGCCCTTCTGGATTAAGATGAAGTGAATATGATTTTAGTTATGGTCAAAAGAGTTCTGTATAACATATATACCTTTAAGAATAGTAGAAATTGAACAGATGGAGAGGGGCAGGGAGGGAATTCCAGGCAGGGAAGAAGTTGAGCCAGGATTTGGAGGCCAAAATGTCATACTCTGTTCTGACAGCTTGGTAAAATTAACACCTCAGCAGGACAAAGATGATAGGAAGTACAGAGTAAGAAGAGGACGTGGAATTGTTCCCTGGGGTTAGAACTTCTGGGTTTTTCACCAGGAGGAACTCTGAGAGAGATGGTAGGAAGGTGTCACACAGGGTTACTTCACTGCTTGCTCAGGAATATTTCCGGACATGCAGTTTTCCTGGTAGTGCCAAACTCCAGTGGCAAACCATTGCAGGTAAGTACTACACATTTTTCTTATCTAACTCAACTATAAATTTTCTACTGACTTTAAAAGGAGTAAGAAGCATCGATTCATTCATGGAAGATTTGAGGCAAAAAAAGAAAGTGTTCACTAATTATGATTGCAAAATTGCCTCAGTATCAACTTATTTTTGGTGGTTTGAGAATTTGTGATGTATTTCTCTTTTAGGATTGGGAAAATATGTTAGCCAGCTTGTCTTCTGAATGCATATCTCTTCTACAATCTTCATCTTGTGGTATTTCAATTACTTATTTTGAGATCTTCAGTTTATCAGTTATATTTTCCATCTTCTCATTTGAGAGTGTTGTACTTGTATTTTACTATACATTTAGCCACATACAAATTAGTAGACTTTGGTGTGAAATTCCTGTCAAGAAAGGAGGAAGTTTCTAATCCATGTAAGCCAATCAAAATTGCAACCCTGGTGTTAGATACTATGAATCATAGTAACAGCTCATTTGAGCTGTTAGCGCCCAGCTATTTCTTTACAATTATTCGGCAGTACATGTTGGCCATGAGGCTATGGAAGGGATTGGCAAGCCTGGAGATTCATGATGTGTTAGAATCATGTCACCTTCTGTTCAGTCATTGTCCCATTTGTGCTCATGACTGCCTTAGAGCAGGCATTTTAGTAAGAGATCTGGTTTTCCTCTTTGCCACAAAATGATAATGAAACCATTTGGCCTGGTTTCCACATGTATTAGAAGAATGCTTGAGAACAGTGTTTTCTGAAATGGGAGTTATTTTAGCAGGGGTAATAGAAGGAAATTGGGAAGCCACTATGAGCATCCCACAGACCGTCAAGAATTGTTCCTGGCTGTACTTCTGGGGGAAATGCCAGCCCTTGAGAAATGACCTGCTTTGTGATAGTTGCCTGGTGTCATCTTCTGTTCAAGCTGCTTCCTGGAGTGTCTTTTTCTCAAATTTGCTGTTAGTGTATTTATTTTATGCTCCCCTTTTTAGCCGTGTCTACTTACTGCCTTGACTGTGTAGTTCACATCAGGAACAAAAGAAGAAAGGAGTTCAGAGTCAGCCAGGTGTTGTTGCACAGTAGGAAAAAGCAATACTGAGATTTTCAAAGCCACTCACACTGCCTAACCAAAAGTAAGTGTTTGTTCAGAAAGATGATTACAACTGAAATCTTAGGATAATAAAAGTACAAGGAAGATGGAAACAACAACAACAATGAATATGACATGCTATATGTTAAGGTTTGATGGTTTTGTTTCTTGGAACTCAAGATTTTTTTTTCTGAGAAGAAAATTTAGCGAAATTTACAAGTGTGTAATAAGTTTTAAATAAATTGTATTAAGAATAAAGGGAAGAATAAATTGATAAATAAATTTATTCTTAACAAAAACAGCAACAACAATGACAACAAAAATCATAGCAATATATAGAGAAGAGATGCTGGCATTTCAAAAGTTCCCACTATCGAGTTCATGGAGAAATGAGATAAATCTCACATTACAAACAATATAATTGGTAGGTGTCTCAGTCACTTTTTTATTGCTGAGACTCAATATTGAACACCAGCCAATTAAAGGTGAGGTTTGTTTCATGTGTTTTAGAGGTTTTGACCTATAGGTGGCCGGCTGTAGGGCAGATGCAGAGGGGAAGGAACTTTCACAGAGAAAAGATGGTCATGTCATGATCACCAGAATACCGATAAAGAGAAGAGATTAAACAGGGAGGAAGTTACACAATTCAGGACACACCCCCCAGTGACTTCTTTCTTTGGATCAGACCCAGCTTCTTAATAGCAAGTCAGCTATATTGCTCCTATGACTTAATCACCTTCCAAAACCCCATGTATGAGAGCATAAGGGTCTTGGGGAACACGTAGACGTAAATCATAACAGAGTGGTAGCCCCCAAAAGAAGATTTTAATACTTCTTCAGTCATTATTAATACGTTAAGAAGATATATCTAGAAAAGCAGAATTGATATGAGTATGTGCCAGTTTAACTCCTCTGAGATGAAGATACCAAGATGGAGTTAGAAGTGACAAAAGTTCATTTGGAGTAGCACCTGTACAGGATAAAAAGAGAGGGAGTAGGAATAGACAGAGCCTTCATATTGTAATGCAGTCTGCTACCTATGAAAGGAAAGAAGGAAGAAAGGAAGTTTTCATAGGATGAGCCTCAATGCTGGTACCACTCTGACAGTCTAGACTAATGCAATGCAGAGCATCATAAACAATTCCCAGCAGAAGAAACTCGTGTTGAGTAAAAGTGGACCAGATCTGGTAGTCCTTTCCTGCTGAGTGTCTGGTGGACTGTCTCTAAGACAGGAAAGGCACAGTGGAAGAGTTTTTTGGAGACAAACGACTCATGTCAAGGTGAGAGAAAAAGAGGGAGAAGCTACAGAGGGAGATCTACTTTTCTAGGTCAAGCTTCCAATGACCTCCAACATCTTAACAGCCAGTCAACCACAGCACTCCCATAATTCAATCACTTTATAAGCCCACCTCTCTGCTCAGAAGGTTTTGGGGGAACATTTCCAATCCAACCCATAACATCTGCTCTTGGTCACTTCCTCACTGGGGAGCCACAATACCTGGAACCCACAAATTAAAGAAGTTTATTTTGGCTTATGCTTACAGTTCATAGTTGGCCAGCTGAAACTATATATATAGGTTTCAAATTCCCACAACACACTTCACCACTGATCCCACCATTGGGCGAACTGACTGATGAATACAAAGCCCCCATGGTCTAGTCACCTTTTAAAAGCATATGAGGCTTGCATAGATGTTCTTGACCTAAGCCATGACAGAATGGGAAGGAGGGTAGGTGTCAGAAAAGTAAAAATATTCCAAGAAACTGAGAACTTTGTTTGTAGATATAATGGCATGATTTATAGAAGACAAAAAGTTTCACTGATGACAGCTAGGAAAACCAAAAGAAAAGCAAAAGAAAAAACTGTTGTTTGAAGGGATTGGTAGCTGCAAGTTAGCCAGGACATGAAAGATCAAGATCTAAGAAGGAATAAAATTTCACAGTAGTAAGATGGATATTCTGCAAGCTGATTATCCATTAGGATCATTTTTTTTTTCAATTCTTAGAAGACAGAGAGAGAGAGAGAGAGAGAGAGAGACTGAGGAGATAAATAGAATTATAGGCAATATCACAGAAGGGACTGGCAAATTATAGCACAGACCTGGTAAAAAGCCAGGTGTTGAAGGGCCAAGATCCCAGAGAGAAGGCAGGGACTGACAAGCAAGTTCACACTTGGCAACAGTCTTCCCCTTGAGCTTTTTCTAATTGTTAAACTAGGGAAGTGAGAGACTATGAAATGAAAAAAAATCTATAAAGCCTAAAAGTACAGTGAAGCAACCCATATCCCACAGTTTTATGATGCTAAGGACATAAAAATTGCAATTTTGACAAGAACTGCCAAAAATGTGGTAGTAGGTAAATATTCTAGGCTTTCAGTTGGTTGTATCTTAATGGGTAAGTAGGCTAAGCCTCCAAAGAAAGCAGCAGTCATATCATGTGCTTACTGTTTCATAAATTCATCATAGAAGAAGATTACATTGTGACTGCAGTATTCCCATCACAAAATTTTTGGCATTCATTTAGAAATTGCCATTTATATCGAATAGCAGAAAAAGGAGAAACATAGACAACAGATATAGATTTGTGGGTACCCAAGTTATTTACTCATATTTTCTATTAAGAATTGTGATTAATATGTCTAACAAAATGCATTGCAAGATCAAAAATTTCTACAGGTAATGGGAGTGTATGAAAAATTGAGGATAAGGTAGAAATTTGAGAATTGAGATGTTTAATAGCCACAATAAAGAACACTGTCAGGAGAATATAATTGAAAGGTTAAACAAATTGAAAGAGATGATGATAAAAATATATAAACTAAGAGGGGAAGGACTGATAAAAAATGTGAAATGTCTAGTATATATGTAATTGGAATTCCAGAATAAAGAGAGAGAGAAAGAGAAAGAGAGAGAGAGAGAGAGAGAGAGAGAGAGAGAGAGAGAGAAACTTTAAAGAGGCTGCATAGTAATTTTCTCAAACTGATGTAAGTATAAACAGCAAGCTATATAACCAGAAGCACCATTGGGCGAACTGACTGATGAGTTCCCTGCAACCCCAAGCAGGGAAATACAAAGAAAACTGCAACAAGATCCATGATAGTAAAACTGTGAAAACTAAAGACAAAAGAAAAAAATCTAAAAAGCAGCCACAGGATAAAAGGAATACAGTGGTATCCTGAGTCTTGGGATTATACGGTGGTACCTCAGTTCATAAATGCTTTTGTTTGCAAACAATTTGATTCATAAACAGAGGAGTTTGGCAAAATTTTGTCATTGTTTACAAAGTTTTCATTGCATGACACAAATCTTGTCATCTTTTTCAAACTCATAGGACAAATTAAGTTCTTGAACTGTATATTGTAGCCAAAAGAGGAAAAGCAAAACTAGTGAAAAAGTTCTCCAAAAAATGTTGGATAAAAACTATAACTTCATGATCAGAAAGTAAAAAAAATACCAATCTAGAATTTTCTCTCCAGTGAACATATTCTAATAAAATGAAATAAAATGAAAGGTATAAAAAGGAATTGATAGCAAATATGCAGGTAGCTAGTAGCCATACCAGCTGTATCCTGGCCTAATCAACAAACAGCTTCACCTCCTTCTGTTATCTCACTCCCTGGTCAACTGAAGTCACCCAGATGTGCAGAGCTGGAGACATGTCAACTTTGAGTAACTGCCTTTATTATGGTTTTGTAACTTAGCTTGCTTGCCTTTTCCAATGGCAGACTCCATAGAAGGCTCTCATACCCCAAGCTTGGGGCTTAGACTTTGGAGTGCTAAATTCCTCTGGGCCTGGTAGCATAATAAAGCTTGGTTACCTCCACTTCTCCTAGGGTAGCTGGGTTTCTTCACCTCTGGAAAACCTAAAATTGTTGTAACAGAACAATAAGAAACTTCATTAATTAGATTTTTAAAAGTAGTAAAAATCAAATATTATGTTGCCAGTAAAAATTAAATATTATATGATGAATATAAGAAAATCTATTCTCAGAGAAATATAAAAAAGTAAATTAAAGTTAAAATATTATGTCTAATAGCATGAAAATACAAATTATTATGAATATATTAATTAGAATGTACAAAAATGACTCAGTTTTTATAATAAGTCAAAAATATTGTCACTAAAGACATAAAAGTATTTTTTTTCTTGTTGATGACTTTATTTCATTTAGCATATTATTATTTTTAATTGATAATAATAATTGTTAATGTTTTTGAGACAGTGTGAAATTTCAATACACATATGTAGTGTGTAAGGATCAAGTCAGGATAATTGACATATACATCATCTCAGACATTTATGCTTCTTTGTGTTGTGAAGGAACATTCAAAGTTGTCTCTATTAGCTATTTTGAAATAATCAGTTATTTATCTAAATAAATGAGAAATACAGCATATTTATGCTTTGGAGGATTTACTGTGGTTAATGACTGATAGGTTTATCACAATGGAAATTAAAATCTTACCATGTTAATTTTTTGCCAAACTGAGAAACTGATTCTCAGATTTATTTGGAAATAGAGAAGGTAGCCAATGACAATACTGAAGGTATACTTGTACTTGCAGATGTTAAAACTTACCATTAATCTAGAATAACTAAGACAATGTAGAACTTGTAAAATGGTAGTGAAAATAGAGAGGAGAGAAAACAAACACATACACATATGTATGTTCACAAAAGTAACACTGCATACTGTGAAGTTTTTTCAACAATCGGTATGGAGTCAACTGTGCATTCATAGTGGAAAAAATTTTGGTCCCCATCTCACATCACATGCAAAAATAGGTGGATTATTGGTTGAAATGTGAAAATTAGTAGCGTTAAAATTTCTTGAAATAAATGGAGAATTATCTTCCTGACTCGGACAGGCAAAGACGACTGAAATAGCACAAATATTCACTATAAAAAAATGAAAAAACATGTTGGACATTAAAATTAAGAACTTTCCATTATTAAGAATCACCATTGAGAGATGAAAAGGCAAGCATAAGACATTTCAAAACACAACTGACACATAACTCAAAGTATACTGAAAAATTCCTAAAAGTAAACAATAAAAAGGCACACAAATCTGTAAAAAAACAGACAAAAAAACTTTTAAAAGATGCTTCACAGCAACAAACACTAAGCAGCCAATAAACAATGCAATGCAAATGAAAACCACTAAAACATTTCAGAGTAGATAAAAATGCAAACCATGTCATGTGCTGGCAAGGACACATTACAGTGTTGTGTACACCTTTGAAAATACATTGATACAGTGTTTTGGAAAACTGACTCTGTCAGGGCCAAAATGGGCCTATCTTACTACTCAGCTATTCTACTCTTGATTGAGATATATACGGACTGGCACCAAAACACATACATGACATATACCAGAATGTTTGTAGATGTGCTATCCGGAATATCCTTGTTATGGTCTATGTCTATGGTCTATGGTCCCTGTAAAGCCTTATGTGGTCATAGGTGGGGCTTTTTAGAGGTGGCTAAATCTAAAGTGTGTGATGCTGAGATTGATTCATGATGAAGTGCTTGGATCAAAGTGCTCTAGGCTTAAGGGTATGAGTGCTACCTGCCCTAAGTAGCCTAGATAAGATAAAAGGGATAGAAAGAGCTGTGTTGGTCCTTATTGCTTTGTTACCTTTTGCCTGCCATGAACTGTTTCTCCTCTCTGATGCCCCTCTGCCTTGAAGCCAGGTGACTATGCACTGAAAACTCTGCCAACTGTGAGCCAAGTAAACCTTTTCCCCTTTGACTTTGGGTGTCAGATATTTTGTCTCAGCAATGAGAGAAAAGACAATCTCCAAATTGGAAGCAATTCAAATTTCCTTTAACAGGAGAAAGAATAAAATATTTGTGACATGTTAATTCAGTTGAATGCTGTACCATGCCAAGAGTGATACATCAACAAAATGGATGCATGTCATAAACATAACTGTGAGTAATATTAGCCAGGCACAAAAGAGTACATACCTAAACATCAAAAACAAGTAAGATTAATCAGTTGCAATAAATGGCATGATAGTGATTACTTCAAAACAAGGTGTGAGTGGGAGTGGACATGAAGCTTCTGGGAGGCAATGTTCTACTTCTTAACCTGTGGCAAGCTCATGGAGCTGTTTTTTCTGAAAATGCAGAGAGCTGCAGTCTTATGTTTTGTTTACATTTCCACATGCATTGTTATGTTTCAATAATTGTTTACTTAAAGTGTTTCACATAATCAGTTTCCTGTGGAATTTGTCCTTTGTGATTGACAATGTGAAAAAATAATGAAAGAGCCTGCTTTTTGATGCAGTTTGCTACCAAATTATATTTCAGTGCTTGAAGGAGTCTTTGTTTTTAGGCCAAATTCCTCCCCTTGTAAAAGTAATTATACTGGAAACTTACCACCACCCTATGGAATATTTGGACCTCTTTTTTTTGAAAGTTTTTTCATGATTATAGGGTACACAAGAAAATATGTCTTTTTAAAAATTCAAATGTATGTTCTGTTCTGATTTTTTACCTACTTCACTAGACTTTAGGTGACACTTGGTTATTTCCTCAAAAAATAAAGATGTATTATAAGGGTATAAGATAACATTGACTTTGGAGGAAGTATGTATTCCCCAAGGGAGTTCTGGAAGATGCACCTTCACACATTCAATGTTCTTTCATAGTGTGCTTGTTGAACAACATGTATACTAATATTTGGTAATGTCTCATTATCTGACACTTTACTATCTTTAGTGCAAAATCATATTTTGGACTGAAGATTGCATTGGAGAAAGCAGTATCAGGTAATAATTCTACTCTGAGTTTTTCTTTTTTTGCAACAGAGTCTCACTATATTGTGCAGGCTGGCCTTGAACTTGCTCGTGTAGCCCACGCTGGTCTTAAACTCACAATGATTGTTCTGCCTTAGTCTGCCAAGCATGCACCACCACATCTGACTATTTTGCTTTTGTAAAAAGCAAGGGCAAGTTAGCCTTCAAAGGACAGAAAAACTTTAGAAACATATATAGATAATGTGGCAGTAGTGTTCAGAGAGTTCAGTTGTGCCAGAGGCATCAGTAGTACATAGGCACTTGTTAAAAATGTAAATTCTTGGATCCTACCTGAAATCTACTAAGACAGAAACTCTAGGCTGGTCCCAGAAATCTGTGCTTAACAAGGCCTCTAGGTGTTTCTGACGTACACTGAAATTTGAGAACCACTAACATAAAGAAATTCTGTGGCAGAAAAACAAGATGTTTGGAGTTAGATGCAATCTTTGTTTTGTGACTTCCTAGTTCAGTAATCTCTGATATGTGCTTTGTTTTGTGAATATCTGGTGCTCTTGATAGTAAATGAGAAGAATAATGACTACAATTAATTAAGAATTGAAAGGAAATTTTCAAACATAGTACTGTTAATATACCTGTCAATAGTGCCGGTAATACCAATAAACCTACTGTTTATATTACTAGTTTTTATTAATTACATAATAAGCAAAGTAAGATATGGATATCTAGTTTTTGGAAATTTGAAAAACTAGTAAAAACTGGATAACAAGATAATTATTCTTGGTTCATGTGATCTAACAAACTGGTATTTCATTTGTTCATTTATGAAGCACACTGAAACACAAGTTTAGCTTTTTTAACCATGGGTTTTTTGTCATTTGGCAGCTTAACCTAACAAGATTCTATCTAACACATCCTGGGACTTTGAAGATGATGCTGTCAAAAAGCAAATGGAGTTCTTTGAAGGAAGTTGTTGAGCAGGCATCAAAACATTTTTTTCCTCATTTCAAGTTTTAAGCAGCTCTAATGACCAACGAGTTGCCAAATCTCTCTGTTGCTCAATTATAAGGCATTCTTCTGGCTGGTAAATGGCTCTGCATTGAGGGAACCACCTATCAGTATTGGAGACCTGACCTACATCCCCAATCTCCCAAACAAGTTGTTATGGATAAAAAACTGATGATCAACTTAATAACAGCTGGATTAAATCAGCATGGTGCTGAGTATAGATGTTTCACCTGGGGAAAGTTGCCATCATAAATAGAGATATGATGAAGGAGAAGTGGAGTGTTGTGGGTTTCTCTAAGTGTTGCTTTTGAGCTGCTGGTTCTCCTGGAGGAGCTCATCATGACTAGCTTCCCCAGTGTGGGTTCAACCATTGTCATTGGGGGAGCTCCAGACCTTGTTATTGAGAGTGGCTCTGGTTCACTTTAGGGGAGCTCTGGTCCTTACATCAAGCATCGCTTCCTGGCTCCCAAGGGGAAGATGTGTGATGTTTAATCTCCAGGACAAACTTGTCATGCTGGCTTCTTGCCATGTACTTGACTGTGCTTATTGTCAGAGGAGCTTGGGACCTCCATATCCCTGAGGATGGCTGTGGTGCTTTTCAGGACAGTCCTGATCTTTGTTTTGAGTGTGACTTCTTGGGTCCAGAGTAGAACCTTCAACTTATCAGCACAGCTCCTTCACCCCACTGGCATAGACTTTCTAGCTTCCACCACTGACCTTGGGGCCTTCTCAGCATGGATCCATAAAACAGACTGGAGTGAGACCTTCTCATGGGCTTTAGATCTCCAGCTGGACTCATGGAAGGCATTGTCATGGGCTCTAGGTTTTCATCTGGACTCATGCAGGACATTGCTGTGGGATCCAGGCCCTTGGCTGAATATTCTATGTCTTTAGTGTTGTGGACAGATTTCCTGTACTTTCTTGTGTTAACTCTGGGTGACCATCATAAAATAATATAAATTCCATGTCTGGATTCTAATTGTTCTCCTCGCAACCCCTCACTAAAATGCAAGTGTACAGTGAAGGCTTAAATAAATGAAGTAAATGATATGATTTTAGGGCTCCATGAGGATCAAAACCCTCTGCAGAGTTTGGGGACTCTGTTGGCTAAGACGGGGATGTCTCTGAAGAGCCCATATTTATTTAGGGTGTTAGAGTGGGAAATGCAGGAAATTGAACAGACCTTGAGGGTGGTTGAAGGACTTTTCCAAGTAACAAATTATGTTAATTTAGGAGAACTATCTTATGAGAATAGCTCCATGTTGCATTTCACCACAGGAATGAAATGCTTGCAGCTACAGCCTTTATTTAGCTAATTGGAGTTGGAGGCAGGTGTTCTCAGTTATCTTATTTTGTCACTGACCATGCAGCAACCTGTACATATGTTCAATTTACAATTTCAATGGCTCCCAACATACTTGGAAACAGAGGTCCAGAGGAAAGGCCCTGGCTCTTCTTCTCTTCCTTTTATCTGAAACAAACATATTCAACTTCACACTCAGGAAGGTGTGCTAGCAAAAATGGTGGAAAAAAGACATCTTTGAGTTTATTATGTTACCTCTTGTCATCTGTTCCTGTGGAAATGATTTGAGGAGGAAAGTGTAAACTATTCACATACACAAGGGACTCAATAGAAATTAAATAAAGATGCCATAAAATGTTGACCAGAAGTTTGCTTGTTAACAAGCATATTTGGATCAGGAGCTTTTTCTTTATATCCTTTGTCTTGTACAGGCTCTGGGCCCAAAAACTGTCCTTCAGATGTGGCACTGAGAGACCATGCTCCTTCTTCTCTTAGCCCTTTATAACTTTTCCTTTTTCTACTCTTGTTTTTCTATTGGCTGTCTCATAGTCCAATAGAAATGTAAGGAAAAATCAGTCTTCTGCAGGTTCTGCTTTAAAAGATAAAGGTATGTTAATTTCCTAGGGATTCTTATTCCCAGAGCTAGTGTATAAAATAGCATGTATTCAATGTATTTATTTAATGGATTTAATTCATCAAATTGCTATGTTTGCATACAAGTTAATTGATGAGACTGTGAAAATTAAAGAGCTTGTCAAAAAAAATGAAGGCTTTCAAATTAGTTTGAGAGGTACCTATTACTCATTGAATCAAGGAGCCAATCATAGCATACTTCAGGAATGTCTTTTATATTCCTCATCATCAGAGGTTTTCACACACCTCCCATCACATGTCATTCTGCACACATGGCTTCTTGGAAACCTGCTCATTTTTACAGATAAATGTGACTCTGCATTACTAGAATCTCACTTTCTGAGCATACTGCCATATTGGTTAGCTTTGACTGGCAGTCAACATTTTTTTCAAACTTAAAATGGCACAGGTAGGTTGTATTTTGGAGGTCTGTCTGCAAACAAACACAAAGCTAGATATGTCCTGTATGGTCATTTTGCATTTAACAGGTAGTATATGAGAGGAGACAGAACTTCTGAGCCTTGATCTGAGAAGACGGACATTCTGGGACGTGTAAGTAGGATGATGATGTGAAGAAACACCCTAAGGCTACGTTCACTGTGTTTACAGAAAAGCTATTTCATCTGTATTTGTGTGAATGGTACAGTGACAGAAGATTGCACATATGGTAGCACACAGATCCACACACTGGTCATAGAGATTCACATGGCATATGGAACATCATATTGCTCCTATGTGGGGAGACTTGGAATTATATGTGAGCATTTCTAGTTACCCCATTAAAGTACCTAGTATCTGGAGATGCTAAAAATTCATCAATGTCCAGAACAATTTTGAACAATTAAAAATTGTTATAACAAAAATAAATTGAACTATCCTTGATAAGCAGCTATTTTGGGGTTCTATGTATTGATTGCTCTCATCTGGTGATGTTAGGGTCTTTAATAGTTGTCATGAAGAATACGAATATGTAAGCCACATCTGTTATTTTTGTTCTTAAGCTTACCCAGGCTTCTTTTTTGACTTCCAGAATCATTATACAACTGCTTACTGTACATCTCCATCTGGATATATTAGAGGACCTAATTAAACACCTTCATAATCAAACTCATTCTCTTCTTCCAGTCACTTTATCAACTATCCTTTGAGTTGGTAAATAGTGTCACCATGGCAATCAGAACCTGGGACCCTCCTATTCCCACCTGCACATTAAGTCAGTTATTAATGCTGTTTCTACTTTCTCTGTTTCTTTTATTTATGTCACTCATTTTTCAATTCTGATGCTACTGCCTTGGTTCTGCCTCTTAACTGTCATCTGGATAATTTTTATCTGATCTTCCTGCCTCATTGCATTAGTTAAGAACTTTTGCATTGAAAGTGACAGAAGACTCAGCTGAATGAACTTCTATAACTTAGAAATCAGAAGGTTCAGGACATCTCATTCCTGTATATAAAATGATACAACTAGTGTTCTGTTCTCATTCCATCCTTGTACTCTGTCTTTCTATTTGTGGCTCCTTCTCAGCAAGTGGATGGTGATGACAGCTCAGTTCTGGGCTTCCAGTTTGTTTCTCTCACCATCTCAGCTGAGAGAGACAGCCTCTTATTTTGCTGCTTCAGCCAAAATCTCAGAGAAGGTTCAGATTGGCTCTTACCATGTCCTATGCCTGAGTCAGGAACAGTGTCAAGTCATCCCATACGAATACCACGGATTAAGTGTGCCGAGGGAACAGTTGTTCCCTGAAAAATGGGAACACATATCCATTAACCTATGTCTAACCAACCTTTACCCATGCACCAGAGTGTCTTCTGCATAATGAGTGACATCATTCCTTGGGTACAATTCCCTCACAATTTCCCATTGCCTACATGGTAAAATCTAGAAACATGTGAGTGGATTCCAGGATCTGACTTCACCTACTTCTCTTTTCTCATATTCTCTTTTTCTGTTGCCTGCTCTGTCTTGGCTCCAAATGTTGAAATTCATCACATGCCTTATACAGTGCTATACTTTGAATTTGCCCAAGAGGTCACACCTTGTTTTCTTCACCTAGAGAAAACCTATTCCTCACCTCCTCCCTCCTAAACCCTTTCCTAGGCTTTCCTGGCTTTGTTCCCTCACTGAAACCAGCAGACTCACATCAGAGTGCCTCTGAGCCTATCCTGACTGGTCTGTTTTCCCTTCATAGACTGTCACTCTTGAGGGTCAGTCATAGATGCTTATCTTTGTATTTTAAACACTTAGCAAGATGTAGGATCCATAGTTGCACCAGGAAATATTTGTTAATGATTGCATCAATATGTTATAATTAAATGTTTATCATCAATAAAGACAAGTATAGATTTTGAAAATTGAAAAATGAAAATACATTGGAAAAAGGAATCAAAGGACATTCTTAGAAGGAATGTCTGTTTTGTATGGAATATAGATTACTGTGCTACTTAAATGTAGGCCTCTGTGCAGATTCATTAAATGATCACTGTTTTGAGGGTTAAGTTTGGTAATTTAATGTAGTTATAACTGTACTGCATTTATTTTTATGTAATCATGGTGACCTGAAGAGTTTCCTTATATGAACTTCCATTTATGTTCTAAACAAACTTTGGCCATAGAGAAAGTTGCAGTGAATGCAAAGGTAGTAAAACTGGGCATTGATCGTTTTGTCTTGTGAGTCTAAAATCTGCCTACAGTGTGCTATTTAGATGGAAACAACGACCATACACTCAGCTAATGGCCAAGGTCATTTTTACAGGGAGGCAGCAGTGCAGCTGTGTCCAGTGCCCTAGGCAGGACTTGAAAGAGCCCCACGTTTCTCCTCATTGCCAGTGTGGAGGGAGAGCCCCTCCTCCACACCACAGGTCTGCTTTGAATAATGTTCCAAAGAGAGCTCCGTCTTACATAGTGAATGCTAAACAATCCTATGTTTCCCCCCTAGAGGCTCAACTCAAATAACATTTATCATTAGGAGTTTTCTAAGAATTTAGGGAGGGTTAAATTTGTTTTTTAGCAGAACAGTGAAAGCTGTAGAAGATGGGGCTCATGGCTATCTTTCTGTATAATTTTGTCCTTAATTGACTGTCTCCAGAGTTCAGATTCTTTTGGAAAGTGCTAACCTTCTGTTTTACTGAGCTGAGCCATGATCAGAGCTAAGAATGGAACTCAGGTTTCTTAATTCCTCAGCCAGAACTCCATCTATTAGAACACTGTGTCTCTCAATTGTGTCTTAAATTAGTCATATAAATGAATTCACTCACACTTTTTCTGCCTACCAACTTTCTGCAAAGAAACTGATCAGTGCTCTATGATACAGCGGGGAGAATTTCCTCAGCTCTAATGGATAAACTCCTACAGACTCAAGGAGTGGGAGAAGCTGAGATGGAAAAGCTTAAATCTCCTTGGATCTTCCAAGAGCAGCACAATCACATCCCTGCCCCCTCTCCAACATCAGTCAGACCCCAAACAAAGGAAATTCATCTATTCCTAGACCCAACTCCACCAGGGAAATTACATGTTTTTCTCTTAGCTCAGAAAGTAACAGAGATCATTTACAAGTTCGGGAAGGAATACATTTGAAGGAAACTATGCATCCTCCTTACCAGAATGGGGTGTCACACTGGGGCTTGTCTCCCAACAACACCCCTGAGAGGTGTGAACAAAGAGTTTGGCACTATTCTGATATGGTTGCTGAAAGGAGTTTAGGAACAAAGTGCCTTGTAGTTTTGATGGACCTAGTTTAAAGAAAAAATTTTTTTTTGGTCACTTGAAGCTTGTGTACAGTCAAAGGGGTAGGGTAACCACACAACAAACCCAAAGGAGAATATAAATAAATATCATTTGAAATCTTGCATAATATCAGCCAATGGCAACAGCAGGTTTTTGACAGGCCTGCAAACTTCCCCCAAACAACATCCTGCCAGCCTGGCTGTGATTCAGGCATGAGTCAACACTGGAGCCGCCACTTCCCCAGCCTAAAGCGACTCCCCCCAGGCCCGTCAGTCTATTAACATTTAGAATCTGGGCTGGATGGATTTGTTATTAACATTGCTGGTCCCCCTCAAGGTACTGATATGGGAGAATTGTTCCTTCTAGCATTGAAAATAAAACTATGATAAAGAAAGAAAGATGCCTCTTCATCAAAACATAAGCTTTGATGAACGAGGGGTCAGTACGCAGTTTTTACAGCTGACACAATTATTATAGACTGGAGACAGGCTCTTTCCCCACCCCCTGGAGTCTTGTTATAATGAGGCCCAGACATGCTATCACCTTTTTGTAATCCGAGCGAGGGATGGGGCCTGCTGAACTGGGAAGAGATGTCACTGGGGTTGTTAGAGTCCCAAATGCTGTGGAAATAATTTTCTACTGTTATTAGAGGTCTACCTACTACAGACACTTTCTCAAAGACTGTTTTTCACTTTGAAATGGGGGATGTGCTTCAAAGAGCAGTTCTCACTGTACACATAAAGCCACAATCATAAACCCTCTTCGTTGCCCAAAACACACCTGACACCTTGCTAGATTAGGGATGTTGCCTTCTTTCTAATATCCGTGGAGTCTTCTGAGCCAGGACACCACAGCGCAGTTGTGATTCTGCAGACATTGACTCAGAATAGTGCTATAAAACATGAGATATTCTCCAACTAATTCTGTAGCCAGAAGTGAGACATAATGAGGAGAAAACAAGTCTTCATCTCTTCTTCCTCCTTCATTCCTTTGTGCTACGTCTGAGGAGCAATTTACAAAACCACTGTCAGGAATATATCTCTTATCTCATTCTCCTTTTTTTTTAACCTTTGTCCAGCTAATGAACTATGCTACTCACATTGCTTTTATGAAATTCTTCCTCCACTGGAGAAAATATAAGTTAACTTTAATATTCTCACATCAGTTTGAGAATCCAGAGTTATTGGTTTAGGTTGAGTCCTGGCTTTGTTCTGTGACCTTTGATTCTTTAGTGATGGTTTTATATCTGTCTTTTCACCTATTGCATTCAGCCACAGCAGGGAAAATGAAACAAAACAAAACAAACAAACACACAAACAAGTGAAAAGCCTGATTAGTTGGATTATTTTTTAAGTCCAGCAATGGATCATTCAAACAAATCTTAGAAAACTGCAGACATAATAATAGAGAGTTTCAATACAGAAAGAATATTTTGGAAATACAGTTCTTGCACATTTCTAAACTATGTTTTAAACAGCTTCTCTTGGCTTATACCTTGAATGTCACTTGTCTTGTGGGAACACTTGTCCTTTGTGGTAAAGAAATGACTCAGGTGTTAAAAAAAAGTTCTTGAAAAAAATGGTGATCTAGCACTCACCAAAGATGGGGCTCTAACTACAAGAGCATGTGGGGAGAATTATGATGGATGTCAGTGGGCTCTCACTCAGGAAGCATCTTCCCTGCAAGTTATGCCCACATCTCCTGTGCCAGCCAAGGAGTGGGTGTGAATGGGCTTTCTCACAAAAGCTGGCCCTAGTATTTTGTTTTTGAAGATTTAGCCTTTGCTGTTTACTCTAGTTTCAAACATGATATTTTTCAAAACCAAGCTTGGAATCTGCAAAATCTTTTCTCTGCTTTTCAAAATGTTACTTTGGCCTCAGAAGTCAACCTTATTTATCAACAGTGCATAATCTGTGAGATGCCAAAGAGCCAACTTGGGGGGCAGTGATGCCCAGCCAGTTAATTCCTGCCCACACAGGGTAGTTACTATCAGTGCATTTATTTACAGTCTGACTCTATCATTTCCAGCCTCTTGTCTTTGCAGCTGCCTCCTCTTCTCTCCTTGATGGCTGCAGATCTCTGCTTATCATCCATTTCCACACTGGCTTTGTCTGCTTCTTTGTAAGCCCCACTCTGAGTAGTTTCCACAGCATGCCCAGCATTGTCAGGGGCTAGTGGATAAGCTGCCTCGCCTGTTTCAGTCGTTCTGGGGCTCCTTTGTCTTGTTTCCTTTCTGGAGGCCTAATTTCACACGCATTCTGACTAAAGACTCTTTTCAAAATAAGCAGCCTATATGGGTGTGCTATTGTTCCATGTGGCTGCCAGATTATTATTTTTTAAATGTATTCACTGCATGGATTTATCATGTAAACTCCTATTGAAAACCATTGCCCCTGGGAAGGATTTGAACATTTGGGTAATTTCCTGAAATTCTCAAGTGTATGTGTTTGTAGTGTCTTTTTTCCCCCCCTCTTCAAATGGATGCAGCTATCTCAGAGCAATCCATAAACAACATTGATTGCACAAAAGCACAGACCTGCCAATCTCGATGCTCATGCTTCATCCCCTGCTGCACATCCTAATCTTGGAGAGGAAGCGCTACCTTTTGCTCAGGGTGCAAAGTGGGGGGGGGGGGCATACCATTTGTGTTCACATTTACCAGGATGCAAGCTTCAGTGATATCCTATCAATTTTCTTCATGTCAGCCTTATGTCAGTTTGGGACTAAAAGCTGGAAAATTATTCTACCTGTGAAAACATTTGTGCCTCCCTTTCTAACCCAGCAGAGACATACATGAATGCAATAATGCACATGTATTCAAACATGGAATGTGCTGTCTTCCACTATTCCAATTGATTTGATAACCTAGTACACTTTAGGCCATTAATAAGTGAAATTGTTTGGGAAATTGACTAAAATATATTCAGGGAAGTGCCGTTTATGGAACTTTTCTTCTCTTTATGGTTTCATTTTTTGAATAAATAATTCAGACTAATAACCTCTATGATTTTTGAGGTTAATTGACACCAAAAGAAACTTCTGCTGGTTTAATGAAGTCCATCTTTGTATGCTTTTCACTGAGTTAGTTGGTGTTTCTTGACTTTTCCCAATTGAACCATATTTCCCAACAGATTTATTCCATTCCAAAAGTCACAGACACATAGCAGTGTAGTTTACATCTTGGTAATGTCTTTGGAACACCAGGGTTAAGGTTATTATCTGAAGTTCATTTTTAAAAGCTATCCTGTTGTGGTCCTTTGGGAAGATCTACTTTATAACCCATATATGCATTCCCATAAATAAATATCCGTAAAATGGCACTTACTTCTGACCACGGTCCAATATTTTAAGTAATTGAGCATTAATGTGGACAGCAATAAAAATTCTTCAGTTTTACCCCAACTGATTGGATTCCAGAGACCATGTTTCATGAGGAGCCCACTGAATTTAGGACAGATGCTGAGTGTTATGCTGGATTGGTAACTGAATCTTGGATCAAATACAACTTTGAAGTGATTCACGCATTTTACTAATTTATAAGTACAGCCTGCCTTAAAATCCCAATGTAAAGAACAGACTCCTGGTCTATCAAGGTGAATATGTTGAAGTCAGTGGAAATAAGAGGATTGTTCATTGCATAGAGAACCCTTACACTTATCATTTTCTTACCCACATCTAGCTTTTTATTTTCTTTGAGTTTCATTTGAGGGATTATGGGAAATCAAAAATATAAATTTGACTTCTGGGGATTTGTATTACAATAAACAGACAACAGAAAATGTTGGGCAGCAAATTTATTTAGAAACAGTATCATACTACCAAAGTGGGCATTTGGCATTTTACTCAGAGGCTGATATGCAATGAACCTTTGGAGAAATATTTTCCCCTCCTTTGCCAGTTTTAGAAAATTCTAGGTCTTAATTTCTCTGGTCCATCTTTATCCACCTGTCCAGAGTCCTTTACTCCACACCTAAAAGGACCTTTCTGTGTATCGGCACAGCAGGCCAACTCTGTGTGCTGACTTCAGCAGACCAACCTCCCCTATCACTGACTTTCTATTTCTGACTTCTTATCTTTAATATTTTTCTTTGTTGTGCTGGGGATTGGGCCAAGACTACATTTACAGATTCATTTTCTATTTTGAGACAGGGTCTGACAAGTTCACTGGCCTGGGTTCAAACTTACTGGTCCTGCTTCAGCTTCCCAGAGTTCAGGTGCAGCAAGTGTGAGCAACCAGACCCCGTTTTCAACTTGCATTTACAAATGATCTCACTATAAAGTTGCATGAAAAAAAACAGGTAGCATAATTGAACTCCTGAATAAAAACCCAAATGTACAAAATTATTTGAAGAAAATAAATTAACATATTAGAAGTGACTGTCAGTATCTTTTAATTTTAAAGAGAAAAAAGTAAAACATAACAATAAAACAGTTTCAAACAGGTTAGGAGAATTACAATAATTAATACATTGCCTATTTTTGCCCTTGTAATAGTTATTCAGAGTACAAAAGATAGACATGATGTCTTGTCCAAACAATATTAGCACAAACATTTTATTTTAATGAACTAAGAGAAACTAGCTGTATAACTATCTTAACTATCTTGTATATAAATATATTTTGTTCTTTTTCCTTTCCTTCCTTTTACATTTCTCCCATCAGTTTGTCTTTTCTTTTCAACAGTTTCTTTCCAATTCACAATATCTATTGTATATTTTGTATCTCATTTACTCACTCAGTTTCTTACACTAGTGAGACAATACAGTGTTTATACATATGGGTCTGATTTATTTCTCTTATGAGTATGGTCTCCAGTTGCCCCTATTTCCCTATAAAAGTCACCAGTTTATCCTTCTTTTGGCTGAGTAGTACACCATTATAAAAAGTCACATCATATTTATCCATTCCTTGGTTGATGGGCATTTGGTTTGTTTCCAAGATTTAGTGAGTAGAAGTTGTGTTACTATAAACATGGATACACATATATCACTATGGTATGATGTTTTCAATTTTTCTGGGGAGATACCCAGAAGGGGAATAGCTGAGTTGAATGGGACCTCTAATCATAGTTTTTAAAGGAATCTCGACATTGATTTATACAGTGGTTGCAACAGTCTACACTCCCACCAAGAGTGGAGAAATGTTCCCTTTTCCTCAAAGCCCCACCAGCATTTGTTATCAGTTTATTTCTTGATAATAGGCATTTTTTCTGGAGTGAGACAGAATCTCAGTGTTGTTTTAATTTGTGTCTCTTGATGTCGAACATTTTTTCATATATTTATTTGCCATTTGCATTTCTTCATTTGAGAAGTGTGTATTAATCTCAGATGCCCATTTTTGGATTGGATCTTTTAATCTGGGGACTCTGATTTTTTTCAACTCTTTATATGTTCTAGATATAAGTCCTTTTTCTGGATATATTTTTTTCCCGCCCTGTGGGTTGTCTTTTCACTTTGTTGGTGATTTCTTTTGTTGTGCAAAAAGCTGTTTAATAAGGAGAGATCCCATTTGTTGATTCTTTGTAATATCTCCCTTGCAGTCTGGGTTTTGTTCATGAAATCTCTGCCTACACCTATGTCTTTGAGATTTCTACCTATTTTCTCTTCCAGTAAATTTAGGGTTTCTCTTTTAATACTTAGATTTTTGATCAATTTTGATTTTAGCACATGGTGAGAGACATGGGTCTAGTTTTAGTCTTCAGCATATGAAAAGACAGTTTTTCAGCACTGTTTATTAAAGAGGCTATTTTTCTTCCAGTGAATATATGTGGCCTCTTTGTCAAAGATAAGGTGGCTGAGTGTCTCTGGGCTTACCTCTGCATCTTCTATTCTGTTTCACTGATTCTCAGGTCTGTTTGTTTCTTTGCCAATGCCATGTTGGTTTTATCACAGTTGCTTTATAGTGTATTTTCATGTCAGGGATTGTGGTGCCCCCTGACCTGCTTTTGTGGCCCAGAATTGCTTTTGCTATTCCTCGTCTCTTCTTGTTCCATACAAATTTTAGGAATGTTGTCTCTAGATTTGCGACCTATGCTAATGGTATTTTGAGTGATTACATCTGTATAAGAGTTTTGGGAGTATGGCCATTTTCACTGTGTTGTTGTTCTTCCTAGTCATGATCAAGGGATATCTTTCCATTTTCTAATATTTTCTTCAATCTCCTTTTACAGAGTGGTGTAGTTTTAGATGTATAGATCTTTTACTTCTTTTGTTAGATTGATTCCTATGTATTTCATTTTTTGGATGCTATTATAAAGAGTGTAGGTTCCATAATTTCTCTCTCTGTCAGTTTTTTGTGGGAGTACAGAAATGTTATCAATTTTTGAGTGTTGAATTTGCATCCAGCTATGCTACTAAAATGGGTTATTAAATCTCCAATTCTTTTGCTGGGGTTTTTGGGGTCCTCTATTTAGAATATCATGTCATCTGCAAATAATGATAATTTAACTTTTTCATTTCCTGTCCTCATTCTTTTTATTTCTTTTTTAGTTGAATTGTTTTGGCTTATGTTTCCAGAACTATATTGAATAGGAGTGTGATAGTTGACAACCTTGTCTTGTTCCTGATTTTAGGGTGAAAGTTTTCACTTTTTGACCATTTAGTATGATGTTAGCTGTTGGTTTGTTAGAGGTGACTTGTATCAGATAAAGATAAAGACTCTCTATTCCAATTTCTGTAGAATTCTTATCATGAATGGGTGTTGGACTTTATTAAATGCTTTTCCTGCATATATTGAGATGATCATGTGATTTTTGTTTTTGTTTCTGTTAATATGGTGTATTACATTTATTGATTTGTGCATGCTGCACCATTCCTACATCCCTGGGATGAATCCTAGTTGGTCATGTTATATAATCTTCTTGCTGCATTCTGTTTGCCAGGATCTTATTGAGAATTTTTGCATCTATGTTCATTAAGGAGATTGGCCTGTGGTTTTCTTTTTTCACTGGGTTCTTCTCTGGTTTTGGAATCAGGATAATACTTGCTTCCAGAAATGATTTTGGAAGTATTGCTTCCTTTTTGATTTCCTTAAAGAGTTTAAGCATTAAGGGCATTAGTTCTTCTCTGAATTTCTTGTAGAATTCAGCAGTAACTCCATCAGGAAATTTGCTGGTAAATTTTAATTACATTTTCAATTTTACTGGCTGAGTTATTTAGATTTTTTTTATCTTCTTGATTTAGGTTTGGCAATTCAATTGTGTCTAGAAATCTGTCTTCTTCATCTGTTTTCTATCTTATTAGAGTACAAGTTCTCTAGTAGGTATTGATGATCATCTGAATTTCTACAGATCTGTTGTGATTTCTCCTTTTTTACTTCTAATTCCTTGAATTTTGTTTTTTCTTTTTTCTTTTTGAGAGGTTGACCAATGGTTTATCAATTTTATTTATTATTTCAAAGAACCAAGTTTTTAATTCATTGATTCTTGTATTGTTTTTTTAGTCTCAATTGCATTAATTTCTGCTCTTATCTTTATAATTTTCCCCCTCATATGATTTTTGGATTTGATTTATTCATGTTTTTCTAGAAATTTAAGGTTCAACATTAGATTATTTGAGTTTTTTCTTTTTTCCTGATGTGTGAGTTTGTCACTAAAAATTTCCCTCATAGGAACACTTTCATTGTGTCCCATAAGTTTTGGTGTGTTGCACTATCATTTAATTGTATGTAATGTTTAATTTATTATTTAATTTCCTCTGTGACCCACTGGTTGTTTGGAAGGATGTTTTTTAATTTTCATTTGTTAATGTAGTTTTTGTGATTTTCCTCTGTCATTGATTTTTAGTTGCATTGTGCTATGGTCAGAGAGCATGCATGGGATGATTTCAATTCCTCTACATTTACTTAAACATGTTTTGTCAGCTAATATATGGTCTATTTTGGAGAATGTCCCATGTGCAGCTGAAAAGAATGTGTATTCTGATGTTTTGGGGTGGAACACTCTGTAGACATCTTCCAAGTCCATTTGTTCACAGACTTGGTTTACTTCTAATATTTTTTTTGCTGAGTTTTTGTCTAGTTGATCTATCTGTGAGAGTGGGGTATTAAAGTCCCCCACTACAATTTGTTGGTGCTTATTTGGTTTTCCATGTCTGTTAATATTTGTTTTATGTAGTTGAGTGAACCTGTGTTTGGTGCATAAATATTTAAGACTATTCTCTCTTCTTGGAGTTTTCCATTATCATGTATGTAGTGACCTTCTTTGTCTCTTTTGACCAATTTTGTTTAAAGTTTGCTTTGTCTGCAAATAGAATAATTACCCCTGCTTTTTTCTGGATTCCTGTGACATGGAGAATTGTTTCCCATCCTTGAACTTTTAGTCTATAATTTTTTGGGGGGGTTAAATGTGTTCCTTGAATGCACCATATTGTTGGATCTTGCTTCTTGAGCAGTTCTGCAAGTCTTTCTTTTGATTGCTGAGTTGAGATCATTTACACTGATGGTTACAACTGATTTGTATTGGCTTTTATTTTTCATGTTGTGTTCCTGTTGTTTGTTCCCTGACTTTATCCTGTTTAATTGCTTGCCCTACCTGGTGGCTTCTTTCTATTCTGTTCATGTGTTTATTATCTTCATTGTCTTGTTTTAATATGTCCTTCAGAGCATTCTGTAGAGTGGTTTGGTGGCCATCACTTTCTTCAGTTGCTCTTTGTCATGGAATTATCTTATTTCTCCATCGGTTCTGAAAGTTGGTTTTTCTGGATACATCAATCTGGGTTGATTATTTTCCTCTGGACTTGAAATACCTCACTCCAAGTTCTCCTTGATTTGAGGGTTTGTGTTGAGGAGTCTGCTGTGATTCTGATGGACTTTCCTTTGTAGGTGACATGCTTCTTTTCTCTAGCTGCTTTTAATATTTTGTTTTTGTGCTAAATTTCTGGAATCTTGATTATTATATGCCTTGGTGTAGATTTATTTTGATCATGGCTATTTGGAGTTCTATATGTGTCATTTATTTGTATGTCAAAATCTTTATCCAGGTTTGGGAAGTTTTCTGCTGTTATATCTGTGAAGAGGTTTCTTAATGCTTTTTGCACTGTCTCTAGTTTTCTCATTGATTCCAATCAATCTTATGTTGTTCTTCTTTGTTTCACCATGTAGCTGTTGGATTGATTTTTCATGGTATCGTATATATTTTTTTAAATATCTTTCTTTTCTTAGTCACTAGTCATGTTTCTGTCTTCTAGATCTAATAGTCTATCCTTGCCTTCATTCAATGTGCTGTGTATACTTTCAATGAAGTTTTTTAATCTCCTGCATTTCTGTTTGGATCTGTTTCATTGATCCCATTTCTTGCCTCTTTGGTGTTCATAGTTTCCATTGGTTTCCTGAGCTCCTGTATTTGTTTATCTGTGTGTGCTTTAATGTCTTTCATTTTGATAGTCATTTCTTTTTGCATCTCAGAGATTATTTTTTCTATGACCTTTTCCCTTTATTTTTTTGGCTTCTGATTTTCTCTATCTCTTTGTGCTCTAGTCTTGTCCTGAGTGGGCTGGGTGTTAGGGGTTGCATTTGCTTCTTCATCTTGTCATTTTCTGTTTCCTATTTTATTTTGCTTTCTGCATTGATGTTTGTAGATTTCTTAAGTGATATAGCCTTGTAACTAGTATCAAGGTTTTTCTAGGAGGTGTCTGTTCTTCTGGATGTCTTCTAGATGTAGGTGGCTCTTGGTCTTTATGTCTAGCCCAACAACCTATCTTCTCAACATATTAAGCCTGTGGAGTTGCTATCTATTTATCTTGGGGTCCATTACTTTGGTACTGGACTGATGGTTATGACAGTTTACAATTGCAGTGCTGTCATAGGGGAGGCGAGCAGGAACTGGTTATAGCATGTATGACATCCTGGGTAAAGTATTTCAGTTGGCAATAACAATAGACTCAAATGTAGCTTGGTTACTGACAAACTGTGATAACTATTAGCCTGATATCTATAACCATAGGAGGAAGGTCTGCAGATATATATTATAATCCAATTTATACCAGGAACTTGTATGCAATAATTTTCCACTTAGTAGAGTGATTTTACCATGCTATGTGTGTGAGTTTGGGGAAGAATTCAAGAGGATAGAGGATAGGATGGGAACATGAATGAGGTTATATATAGTAGGACCAAGGCTGGAGGACATAAGATGATCATCCAGGCTTGGGGTAATTGTAGGATACAGGAAAGAGCAGAGACAATGTTTACTCACATGAAAGTATCATAAAATCAAGCAAGATAGTTGATGAAAGAGGGAAGAAGACAAGTAAAAAAAAAGTTAGAGATTTAAATCATGAACAAGAGAGAAAAAAAGGAAGAAGGTAAAAAGGAAAAGAAAGAAAAGGAAAAAAATTTAAACCAGTTAATAAAATATTGTACAGAGAAGAACAACAGCATACAGAAAGAAGAACAAAACAGTACAAAACAGAGCAGAAAGAAAACAAGAAAAGAAAACAAACAAAAAAGAAACACAGCAAAGACAAACAAATGAACAACATAAAAAACAAGACAAAACAAAACACTAATCCAGCCAAATATCAAGAGGGAAATCAATTAGACCGAGACAAATGAAAGTAGTGACCTTCCTCTAGTGTCTATAGTTCCGTGGTAGGCCCAATCGGATCCCAGAAATGTGTACTCTGGCCAAGATTGCAGATGGATTTGTGCTGGGTTTGGATCTGATCTTTGTCTCTGGATTTGGAACATGGGATTAGCTTTCTGTAACTGGAGTTCTCCCCAGTCACTCAGAAAAGGAAAACAAAAGAAAAAGGGGGTGGGGTGAGAAAAGAGAAGAGGGCAGCTCTGCCTTTTATTCCTTGTCTTTGTTGCCAAGTGCAACACTGGTTCTCTTACCACCTGTTGGCTCATATTGTTACTGTTGCATGAGGTATTTCTGTACCTCTAGTTCTGCCTGTCTATTGTGTGTGCCTTATTCAGGATCATACTGTGTCACTGGCATTCTCATGGGTTTCAGGGCCCTGAGTCTAACTAATGGAGGGGGAAAGGGCAAATAGCAGACTTCTCTGGCCAACTGTGCCATCCATGGTCAATGGAGGAAGTGAGGAGCCAAATTCAGACTCTTACTATGAGCTGCTGCCATCTTCATGTTGATGGAAGGAGGTAGGAGCTGATCTCGAACTCTTCTTGTCAGCTGCAAGTCCCAGGTCAATGGAGGAAGGAAGTGTGAACACCAATGAATATTTTGATATTTATTCTTTTCTTTAGTTTTCCTTTTTTAAAACCAAATATATATTACTTTCATAACTAGACTGTGGCTTTGTCACAGACAATATATAAGATAAAATTTGAAATGTATCAAAATCAAATTAAGAAAAGATGTTACTTAGAACACAAATTTGTAATTATAAATTAAAATCTTTTCCCTCTTTTAAAGTATGATGAGATAATCAAAGGAAAGAAGTGAAACTTTTAAAGGACTATTAATAATTTAACATTTCTCATTGGTGTAGATTATGGATTTCTCTAAATAAAGCAAAACTGTGGAGTGAGCTGGGTTTTGTCACTGGTTTTCTCTGACAATATAAGAATAGGAATGTGGTCTTAGGCAGAATCCACACTGCATGTTGTTATAAAGAAGCATTTTAGAGGCCACAGTGGGATTCTTTGATGGTGCATTCACTAATTGGTAACAGAAAGGGGACCATGCTAGGAAGCAGGCAGGAATTTGAGACCTCAACTCTGCTGCCATTGAAGAAAGAGGAATCTGGTTGTGCTATCTGTGCAGGATCCACGAGGCCTGTCCACACCTTACTCAAGGCCCTTAACCTGTGTTGTGGTTTAGATCTGGGGTGTCTTCCACAATTCTCAAGTGTGTAGAAGGCAACTGTATCATGGGGGAATTGTACTTATTGTTGAATTCATCCCCTGGTGAGTTCAGGGCCTGAATGTGCTGTTAGGGATTAGACTTTTCTGAAGAGTCAGGCTACTAGCTCCTTCCCTGGCTACTCCTTTTTCTCTCAACTTCCTGGCCACCATGATATGAGCAGCTCTTCTCCACCGAGGCCCTTCTATCATGCCCTTCCTGCCTTAAAGCCAGCTGATCATGGACTAGAAATATGAGGCACAAAACCCTCTTCTCCTTCAAGTTATGGGTGTGGGTATTGTGTCCCAGCATCAGGGAAGTAGCTAAGATACTCTATTAGAGTTCTTCTTAGTACTGCAATGGGGAGTGACAGAAGCATTTCCCATAGGGATCCACATTTGATAATATTACAAGTACATTCTCTGAAAGAGAGAGAGAGAGAGGCAGGCAGACAGAGACAGACACAAAAACAGAAACAGAGAGAGCAGGACACAGATTACAGATATTTGTGTATGTGAGTTTCTCTGTTTATCACTTAATTTTTATACCACCTGGTGAATATTGCTTTCCTTTATCACATAAGGAATTTGACCTTTGGAGATGCCACAAGCTGGACAAGCTTGGGCTGGCTAGAAATCCAAATTTTCACTAGATCCAGTGAACTGTTCAGTAAATCATAGATGAATTTATCAAGAAACCATCATATCGTTTTCTGATGTTGGGCTTTAGAAAACATTTCTACACTCAATTTTGCAGCAGGCTGCTGCCTGCTTGAATATAGAGGTTCCTGGGCCCTATGTCTCATCATGTTTGTGCCAGTTGTCAGCGTAGCTGTCAGTGCAGACTGACAGCACCACCTCTCACGTTTTCTGCCTTTCTTTTACTTTGTGCCTTTCTTTTACTTTCTACCATACCACCTGGGTTGTCCTCACAAACCCATTCAACCACTCTGACTCATGCTTAAAGGGAATTAAACAACCATGGGCATTGCAGGAACAGTTGAGGGGAAGCAGAAACACATAGATAAACATTCTCCTTTTTCATTTTTAGTCAGACAATCCTGAGCCATGTTGTACATGGCTCCTGAGATGATTCCCATTCATTCTATCTAAGGAATAACAAAACACTCCAGAATGAACTCAAGGCTTTTATAGGCAAATGGGTAAAACTTGAGACTCTACTCAGAAGTGAAATAAATCAGACTCACAGGTGTAAACATTGTATTGGCTCCTTAGTGTAAAAAACTGAAAGAGTAAATAAGATCCAAATTGTACAACAGATTTTGTGAAAGGGGAAGAAACTGCTTAAAATGAAAGAACAACTGGAATGGGGGAAAGGAGAAAAGAAAGGAAAGAGAAAAGGGAAAAGAAAGAAGGGAAAGACTCTCTCTCTCTCTCTCTCTCTCTCTCTATATATATATATATATATATATATATACATTATAGATAATCATGCTTCTAATCTCTGTTAGTTCATTAAAGAACAGGCTATGCTTTCATTGTTCAATCATTTTTTCATGCCTATATCTTGTAATCTGAGCAACTACTTTGAAGACAACAATACGCAATATAGTAACCATTGTTAATGTCCTATTATGTTGATTTGAAATTCTGTACCATTGTTTTTAGTCTTTTTTGTTTTATTTAAATAAAGAATACTCCAGTTATAAAAGTAATATATGTTTACAGTTCAAAAAAGAAATTAGAGAAAATGTAAAAGAAAAACACAGAAAATTATAGCTCAAAAATAGACTTGGCTTGTATTTCCTTCCTTGTCTGTTTCACATTTAAGTTATCAAGTTGGTTTCTGGTCAAATGTCCTCTTATGTGAATGTCAAAGACTATAAATGGTGACACTTCATGAAATTATACTGAGAAATTTCCATCAAAACACAGGATAAGCTGAGCCTTGGAAGTTTAATGAGACCCTTTCTCACAATATACACATGCATAGATACATAAATACATACATACCTATTAAATTTAAATTTAAGAATTAAATAAAGGACTGGGATGTGCAAAGACCTTGGATTCAAACTCCAGTCCTGAAAAGCAAACAAACAAAAAGTCTAATGTTTGATATTTGTATCAGAATTAATAATTTTCAAATTTCTTTTCATTTGCATAGTTTCTTTTTTTCATCAACTTTTCACCATTGTTTTTTCCCACTTCCCAAGGCATTGGACCAAGTGACCAATTATTCTTCTCTGTATTGTTGCAATTGCCTCAATACTGCTTTTGTTCTTGTTTCTTTTCCAACTACTATCCCCACATCATTTTATTCTCAACAGCTACAGTCACTCTGTTTAAATAAAAATCAGGTCATGTCACTCTTCTGTTCAAAACTTCCAATAGCTCACCATCACTCTCAGAATAAAAGTCCTTTTGATGACCTAGGAACTTACATAGTTAAGTTTCTTGTTAATTTTTAACTTATCTTTTCTTGTTTTTATACTTGTTTACTCTACTCAGCCACACTGGCCCGCTTACTGATCTTCACGAACACTAGGAATTGTTCAGCCTCAGATCTTTGCACTTAGGATTTCCTCTGCTTGGCATACTCTTTCTCAAAGATCCATTTGACTCACTCACCTTCTTCAGATCCCGACTTGATCTGATCTTCTAGATTAGTTTCCTGTGTCTGGGATTCTCTTCCCATCACAGGTGTTTAAGGATGCGATCTTCTCTTCCTCTCAGCATTCACTGTCCCTCCCTGATTTGTATTTTTCAGGCTATCATCATCTGATAGTCTACTTTAAAAATTTCTTACAACTTATTTTTCCTGCCTGATATAAAATCCACGAAGCCAGGCAAGCTTGTTTTGTTCACCCCATCTCAGTTTCTTTTGTCTTTCTGCTTTTATTCCTTATTCTTGATCAAAAATAGATCTCAACAATATGCAACACCCTCTAACTTCAATTTCTCCAGTTCTAGTTCTGTGTACTCAATTACCATTCAGTCCCATGAACTCAGAGACTGACCTGGAAAGCCTTTTTTTCTTAGTAGGGCAGAAAAGCTGAGAATACTCAGTTTCTAAGAATTTTTGTCACTGTTTAATGTTGTTTACAACATTTTTGTCATCTTTGCTGTCTATTTTCACCATGTTCTTCCCCTTCTAAAGGACTATAACATTGTTCTCAGATTGTTGTTAAGTTAAAGGAAAAAATAATCTGAAAAGATCTTCTAGTTTAAAGTATTCTGACTGGGTGAGGTATAGAATAATGATCTTTTCTGAGGCTTGGAGACTCACTGGCTGGAACTGAATATATGTGCCAGTGTGACATAGCTTGCAGGTTTACTCAGGCTCTCAAATTGCCAGGCAATTTTGGATGTTTGATGATTAAGGTAATTGTCTACCTTTCTCAATAACTTTAATATCTTCTCCATTTTCTTCAAGTCCAAATCTGTCTGAACTTGTATATATCATGCTCATGCACTATTCCTTCAAATTTACTGCTTTCCTCTTTTGAACTGTAACAGACTTGGTCTTATATTTTCTAGAGAAAATAGAACTTCTCATATTCCTGCCAACAAATTACTAATCCAATCTGCAGCTACTCCATTTTCTTCATTCTCTTACCAAAAACTAATCTTTCCACAGATGCTCTCAATCTCTTCTGTGCTTTCTCGCCTCCTACCCACTTTTTGGCCATTTTTTAATCCTGTTTCAGTCTTTACCATTCCCTGGAATGATGTTTCCTTAGCACTAACTAATCACTTCAAATGCTGAGGCTGGAGAGCCTGGTTGGTCCTCATTTCCAATCTTTCTGCAACATCCAATTTATTCACCTGCCTCTTTCACCTTGAGCTTCTGTATCTCTCTTATCCTCTGAAAGGTCACATACTCGCAAGGTTTTCTGTCCATTTGTTTATTCCTTTCTAGACTCCTTAGCTAGCTCCCCATCCTTGATTCAACCCCTAAGTGCATCTCTCAGGGTTGGTCCTGTCCTTAAGTGTAAAAGGATACAGGAAATAGATTCCAAATGGTCCTTCACTTTCTGTATCTGACTTCTAACCTGTGCCTTGTAGTGTCTGACTTTCCTTGTTTTATTGAGAGGATAAGCTGTCTATATTATGGTGCATCTGGATGCCCAGAACCCTAGACTCACAGCATAACAAGCCTAATGAGAAATTAAATAGTAATTTTTCTCTCCTGAGGCAAGTCATTTAAAAATCCCAGAGAAGACCCTAGGTCCTGGGGCATGTGCCTTCTTTTCAACCAGTCCTGTGATGGGAAAAGAATCCCAGTTACAGGAAACTAATCTAGATTTTGGCACTGGAAAATAGTATACTTCTGTAACACATAGCTCAAAATTTGTAAGCGACTTCAGAAGTAAATATCAATTAGAGGCTGGAAGACTTTTTAGGTACACAAGAACAAGACATTGGGCTGGAGATTTAGCTCAGTGATGTAAGCACCTGCCTTGCAAGCACTTGGTTGTGAGTTCGATCCCTGGTACAAAAAAAAAAAAAAAAAAAAAAACAAGAACAAGACATCTTGATTGCTTGGAACAAAATATTGGCAATGAGATAAATGTTGAAGGAACTTCTGATGAGGGCTTAACATTTTATTTGAAATTGGTAGAAAGATGACATTTTCTGTATTGTCAGAAATGTAACTATTTGTGCTATACAATTGTGTGGAAAACAGATCTTATAAATGATGAATTTGAATCTTTAGGTGGAGATTTCCAAGAAAAATTATCCTTATGTACCACCACAAGTGTCTCCTAAACAGGTAGAGGAAAATTTGAGCTCTATATAGAAGAGGCAATATAACCACAAAGTTGAGTGAAGTCAACACAAACCAAGAAATGTCATTAGCCCCCAGGAGCTGGAAGAGCCAGGGAACAGATATTCTCTTATAACCTCTGGAGGGAGGCAGCCTTGCTGACATTCCGATTTCAGAGTTCCAGCCTACAGAGTGGGCAAGAGTAAATGTTATTGTTTTAGGAAACCCAACTGTATTTTGTGATTTATTACAGCAGTAATGGGAAATGAAGATAATAGATTAATATTACCACTTGAGCCACATGCCTTCCCAGAACCAACATGACAAGTCACCATCAAGCCATGTATTCTGAAAAGGTGACAATAACAATAAAAACCAGAACTTAAACACTTTTTACTCTTGTTTCATGTCTTTATATCTATCAGAAGTAGTATATACAAATGTCAGCAATAACTACCCTTCTGTCACTTTGCCCCCTGCATCATGCAATGCTACCAGTGGCTGTCTTTTTCTTCTGTAATATTTATTTATTTATTTGTTCATTAGCTTCCATGGTACTGTACCTTAAGGCTTCTGCTCTAGTCTTCTTACTACTCTTTCCTTCTCAATCTTTTCTGTATTTCACCTCCACCCAAGCAGTCCATTAGAGCTGGTGTCCCTCAAGCCTCTGTCCTGGATTCCCTGCTTTTTCTTTTCCCTTTCCTTCTACAGTCTCTTTCTCTACTGTCTATCTATTCCCATGGGCTCCGTAAGCAGCCATGGGTACCCAAATTTATACTGCCAGCTCATCTTTCTTTTTTGAGCTCCAGATCTATATTTATAACTGCTTACTTTATATTTTCACTTGGATGCCTCATACTCATCAAACTTAGCATGTGCTCTCCCTACTCTTTTCCAATAGTCCCTCCTCCAATACTTCTTGTCTTGGCAAACAGCCCGTTATTCCTGTAGTTGTTCATGCCTGTGCCCTTGAATCAAATCTAACCTCTGACAACCAATTTCAATCCATTCCCCAAGCCTAACCCTTCCACCTCGGAACTAGAACCCAAATGTGGTTACTTCTCTCCACATTCACTGCTGTCATTCATTCTAGTCCAAGTTATAAACGACTCTCAGATGGGTTTTCTGCAATAGCCTTTTAACTACTTCTTCTATTGTACCCTTGCTCCATTCAGGTTTTATTCATTTGCAAGTGTGAACTGTTAAATATACGGACTTAGTCATAATATTCTCTTACTCTAAACTCTTAAAGGTTTTCAAATGCAGTTAACCTAAAATTCTAAACTAAGTCTATAAGGTTCTGATTTAACTTTGTGGTGGTTCCTATCATGTGCTTTCCAGAGTACCCTTCAGAAATGAAAAATTTCCCCAACTATCAAAACTTGTAACTAGCTATCAGTTATCTTCTCAAGGAGATAGTTCCCTTTTGGAAGTGGCCTTTATCCAGTGACTGATTGATGGTAGGCCAGGGTGAGATAAAAACCCAATTTTCTCACCCCAACTTGGTCAACAAAAACTTAGGTAACTTGGAGAGACAATTTCCATGCACCCTAGCTCAGCTTCTCCCTTTGCCCTATCATGCTTCCTCCTCCCCATGTCACGGATGTCAGTTGTAAGCATATGTGCTATAATCTTCCCACAGTCTCCATCTCATCGGTTTTCTAGAAACCAATCTAGAGCAATCTGTGAAGTAAGAGTTGAGATGGAAGGAGGTAATCTCATTGTCCTCTTTCACAGTCAGATTGTATCTGAAACACTGTTATACCTGGAATCCTTGGGCTGCTTTTTAAGGACATTGACTAGAGAGCAGCATGACTAAGCAGGGCAACTAAGATACTAAGAGACTGAAAATCATGTCACAAAACAAAGGATTGAAGAAGAGTTACCTGAGCATTACTAACTCAACAGACATGTGATCAATACCTTTCAAGTTTTGAAAGACTGCCAAGAGAGTGGAAGGAAATTCTGCTTCATACTACTCCAGGGGCTAGGATTAGTAACAATGGATGAAAGTTCCTGTGACTGAGCCTTAGGCTCAATATAAGGAAAGTGTCTACAAAAGCTGTACAGTTGTATCTCTGTGAAATGATGCATTCACTTTTACTAGACTGGTGTGATGTTATTTTGGGTAAAGTGGCAGAGCTTTCTCAGCTTGCAGAGATCATTGACCAGATGACTAACATCTCCATGACAATACACTGTGACTTTCTGCTTTAGAAGTGAGCTTTACAAAGTACTAATGAGACTCGTAGGTATAATCTAACGAATGGATTCCACAGTCAAGCAAATCTGGAAAAAATGTACAATCATTTTAGATAATTGTTGTTTACTGCAGGGTTTCTTTTATTATATCAAAAATGGACTGGGAAAGCACCTAGAGACCATTAAAGACTCAATATTACTCAGAACCTCTTTTTGACCACTGGCTTCTCAAAAGAAGAAAGTGTTTTGTAGAACCTACTTGAAGAAATTAAGCTTTGTAACATTATATTTGTCCTAGTAATGAAGAGAAGGAAACTTTTAATCCAGAATGATAAAAACAGATTGCTGAGTACTGGAAATTAGGATTCTTAAAAGTGAGTAATGGTAAAAACAAAAAAAGATTATAAATTTTTCCCTGCTTTATAGATAGAGTACATCTTCTCCCCCTTCCATAAAGAAAGAACACTTGTTCCTTTGGCATACAAGTGCATTTCCTAACCCTTTTCTTGTCAGTCTCAGGACAGATAACTGCTAAAAAACTAGAGCATTTTCCTTTTGTTGTGTTGGCTGCCACATAGCACCTTTTTCCACTGACAATTTATATTTTGAGATGTTCTTAATACAAGAAACTTATCCAAATACATTTATAGATATAACACTCAGTTGAGGGAAATACAGACAGTCATTGAAATTTGGATCTTCAGAGAAGAAACAAGGTAGCAAATTTTACATTAACCAGTGTCATTTCTGTCTTCTTGTGCTACACAGGCATTATAGTCAGTCCCAATTATCCAGCTGCCTAATCAACACCCTTAACTAATTCCTCACTTACGCAGCATTTTCAGTGACAATGTACCCATTCTAGAAAAAATAACAATAGCTAGGCTGTTGCTTATGCTTGTCTTAATAGCCCTTTTAACTCTTTCACACAGTGCCCATTCTAAAGTTCTGCTAATTATTAATACTTTTGGTGAAGTGTGAAGTGCAGAAAGTCTCAGCCATGAAGTGATAGGTCCTATGAAAATTGAGGCTGAGTAACAGCTCTTACTGTTTCTAAACCATGGTGCTTTTAACTGAAAGGTGAATAGCTGTCCTTAACAAATTGAGGAGGGAGGAGCAGAAGATGGAGAAAGTAATAGTATTAGCTCATGTTTTTAGAAATTTTCTTAGTTACTATCACCACATCCAAAGAAATTCTGGGAAACCAAATTATTTTAAATGACTGTTCTGGAGACATTTTTCAAAGGGGAGAAAAAGGAAACAATTCAAAGCTGTTGGATTGCACATTAAAGGGAACTGGGATATTCAAATGAACACCTCAAAATCCTTCTAAATTCTGAAGAGGAAAACCAAACGATGGCAGATTAAATATTTAATTAATTTATAAGTGTAGTGGATTGACAACTGGTGGTCCACTTGTAACACACAGCTGAAAATCAGCGTGGTGTTGGGTGTGAAGGGACCAGAGGTGCTGTTGGTTCTCCTGGAGAAACTTGTCACACTGACTTTCCTGATGTGGACTCAGTTGTTTTTATTATCAAGGAGCTCAGGACCTCGCTGTCACTGAGGATGGCTGTGGTACTTTTCGGGGGAGCTCTGGTCCTTACTGTGAGCATTGCTTCCTGGCTCCAGTGAAGACCCCTCAGCTTGTTGGCACAGACCCTTCATCCCATTGGCAGAGACTTTTTAGCTTCCACCATTGACCTTTGGTCTTTTGCAGAACAGAACCATGATACAGTCCTGCATGATACACTATTGTGGGCTCTAGACCTTCAGCTGGACTCACGGAGGACATTACCATGTGCTTGACGTCTTGAACTGGACTCATGCAGGACACTGCTGTGGGCCTGGCCCTCAGCTGGGTTCTTTGGGCCTTTAGTGTGTGGGCAGATTTCCTTTTGCATTTGTCTCTTTGGGTGACTTTTACAAAATAACCATATAAATTATGTATCCTGTATTAAATTGTTTCCCTTGCAAACCCTACAACAATAGGAGAGCTAATAAATCATGTCTAAACCAAATGAATTATGTAGTAGTACTGTGTAAACAAATTGCTTATCCACCTGTCTATTGGGACTCTTCTTTTGGTTAAGAATATGTACTCCCTGCCACATGCATACACACTTAAAACTGCTACCAAATACCAGAGATTATGTTCCTATAGCAACTGTAGCTCATTTTACTGTAGTTATCTTTACTCAAAATTACTCTTAGAGACCCACTGTGATGAAAGTGTATCTGACCACAATTGTCCAAGTTAAGTTTTCTATACTACATATGATAACATGCTTTTGTTGTTGACTAGGACATTATGTTTCAAGTATCATACAAATTTTAGATTTTGATTATTCAGTATTGTTTCCTACATGAACCAAAGTTTTCAAACATAAGAGGCCACAAAAGCAACTTTATGCCCAACTGTGCAATCTACAACCTTAAGAAATATTCTTAGTATAATTCAAAATACCTCAATGTTAGACTTAGGCCACTCTTTTTAAAAACATTTAATTTAATTTAAATTTTTATTTTGGTACTGGGAATCAAACCCATCATCTTGTACTTGTCAAGCAAGTACTTATGCCACTGAACTAAATCCCCAGCCCTCTTTTTTTTTTTTTTAAAGAGAATAAAATCAAGCAAAATAAAACAGAATAAAGCTAAGTAAAACAAACCAGTGTAAGTGACACAAGACTTCAGAACAAAAAGAAATCAACAATGGTTACCATAATGCCTTTTATTGTGTTTAAAATAGCTGCCCATACCTTCAGACTAGTAAAAATCAAACAAAATGGAACAGAATAGAACCAATAAAAACAAAACAATGAATGCAATAAAGGACTTCAAAACAAGATAATAGTAAATTCAAAATGGTTACCATAAAATATTTTGTTATCTTTGAAATAGCCGCCCATGCAATTGGATACAATAAAATCAAACAAAACAAAACAGAATAAAACCCAACCCAACAAAACAGTGAAAATGATACAAGACTTTAAAATAAGATGATAGGGAATTAACAATGACCACCACCTTCAGAAGGAGATTCCCTAAAGATGCTATGTTGCATGTTGTTGTCCTTTGAATAGATGATTTGACTACTAGCTTTAGAGAAAAGGTATTATAGCTTATATCTAGATGTCCCCCTAAAGCCTTGTGTGCTTATAGGTAGGACTTTTGAGAGGTAGCTGGGTCACTGGTATGTGATGAAGGGTGTTTGATACTGGATTAATTCACTGATTGGCTTGGCATATTTTAGGTGTGGATGACAGATTTAATGAAAAGGTGTGGGTGTCACCAACTAAGAGATTTATCCTGGATGAAATCAAAAGAGAAGAAAAGTTTGCTGCTTCCTGCTTGCCATGCCATGGAATGTTTCTTCTCTGCAATGCCCCTCTGCTATGCTGCCCTGCCTTGGGGCCAGTTGGCTATGCACTGAACCCTCTACAAACTGAGAACTAAAATAAACATTTCCTCCTTCAACTTGTGGGTGTCAGCTATTTTGTTCAAATAAACCTTTCATCTTTTAAACTGTGTCAGGTACTTTGTTCCAGCAATGAGAAAGTAACTAAGACAAAGGTTTCCTTTTGACATACAGTTTTAGAGTTTTCACTCCATGTTAGCCAGCCTCCACTGCTATTAGGCTGCAGTTAGACAGCAACCTCATGGCAGAAGTGAGAGGTGGTGGCAAGCTGCTCACCTCACAGGAAATGAGAAGCAGAGAGAGTGAGAAAACCTCAGAGACGAAGAGTTCAGGGAAAAGATATAGTCCCTGAAGTCACACTCCTACGGCCTACTTTCTTTACTAGGCTTTACTTCCTGTTTCCATAACTTCTCAAAAATACCGTCAAATTATGACATCATCAGTGAATTAATCCACTTGATGAAGTAAGACCCTTTGTGATCTAATCACTCCCAAAGAAGACTTCACCTTCTAAAAATCAAGTCTTTAGCGCATGATTTTTGGGGAACATATCAAATTCAAACTCTAACCACCTGGCAGTTTTAACAATCTTCCTATGAAATCTCATTTCCACTAAGTGCTGTTAGAAATGTTTTTCAGTGTATTGTTGTATCTGGTGGAATATGTGTAGGAGTGGACCAGCAGCCTTTGACTCTGCTACTAGTTGTTTTCATGACCAGAGAGAGTTAACTATCCTTCTTGAGTATCAGTTTCTTCATTTATAACGTGGGAGGTTGGACGAGGTGATCTGTAAAGTCTGATTTAGCTCAAGTAATCTGTGACTTCTGTTCTCCAGATGTAATCAGAAAGGAGAGTGGTGAACAAAATGATCTGCGCCCCTGCAAAATCAGTGAACTTCAAAAAGTTAAATATATATCTATGTCTTTGCTATTAAGTGGAAATGAAATGGTAGAAGTAAGACATTCTGCCAAGAAGCTTGTGACTAAAGCCTCCAAGACCTAGTAAAAACCATGCATGATAAATTTTCAATAAGAAAAGTTCAGAGCAGAAGTAGCTAGATAGCATAAGAAATTCTATTGGAGAGTTCCAGCAGGAAAGTTAAGAGTTCTTTCATCGGATATAGGAAGCAACAGGAAAGCAGAAAGAAAAGGTTACTTTTTAGCTAGTACTTTGCTGCCTCTCATGGTTCTCAGTATGGCTTTAAATGTTCAAAATTCCCCTCTCTTCAAAACACAGTCACTCCTCACCGGACGCCATCTGCCTTTATGGCATATTAAGAGTTATGGATCTTCTCCTCTGATCTCAGGCTGTTTCCTTGTTGCCCTTGCTAAATGGTGTTGGCAGAGCAGAGTTAAAATATCTTATCTGCTGCTTCAGCATTTTGGTTTATGATGACAAAGGCCATATTTTCCCAAGAAGAAGTTAGGAAAACATGGTGTGACAAGTATGAATGTACTCATGAGGAGATGGGGCCAAATATTAGGATTCAGGTTGCCTTTGAATACTCCTGACACACTGGCTCAGTTTGACAGCTTTGTCATTCTCTGTTTGATGAAAGCAGGGGTCAGTGTGTTCTCCAGGTAAGTGGCATGATCCCTTCAGATGCACTCAGGTTCAAAGCACCTCTGTGCTTTGAATCTTCCTTCACTTTCTAGATCTGTATAAGTTTTAGAGCCAGGACTGGAGCCAAAGGGTGTTAAGGCTTTCAGGTCTCTCAGACATCCAGAGAATGATGGCAATGGTTGACAATCATCTTCCCTCCAATTTTGGAATGCCTCCCACCTGGACTGACATGACCCTTGAGTGCTTCTAGAATGGAAGCTCCATGGGACAAAAAAATGTCATCCATTTTATTGATGGCTCCATTTCTAGTATACAGGATTATGCCTGGTTTTGATTAGACACTCAGTAAATACTTGTGGAATGAACAAATAATGTCAGTTGAAAAAAGATTAAATTATCTTAAATTCTCATATATTTGTAGTAATACTAGAAATAATGACATTTTAACAAGAGAAATTTGTGATAGGGGAAAAAGGACAACTCCTGCTCCTTCCCATTTGATTTTAATTTTGTATTAATTCCACTTTATAGATTTAGCAGCATTTAGCTACATTTCCTCTTGCCTGACAGAACTCTCAAAGGCTTCTTGTTTATTTTTTCAACCTTAACAGCAGAACAAGAGTCCTTGAGGTGCAATGTCAGATGTAGCTTGTATGTGACACCTGTTTCAATTCAATCTTGAGTCATTGTTGCCTTGTTTGAAGCTTTTTATGTGTCTGAAGAATTCTGTCTCAAAAAATAAGAGTAAAACTGTTACTTCTTCCTTAAAGTCATTTCTGTCCTATTTTGTTTCCCATTTTAAAATTTCATTGCAACTTCAAGTAATAATAAGAGGATTCTATTTATTTCAAATCACAAAAGTCCCAATATTGTTTTATTAATTTTATTCCCAGAAAGATTTGCTATTCCAGAGTGACAATTTTCTTTTTTCTATTTTATAAAGGTAAAGCTATAATAAAACTTATCTGTTTGGAATTTCTAATACATTTAAACAAAGAACTAGTCCCTTTTACAATACCTTGGAAGAAAGGATTTGTTATACTAATTATTTTGGCAAGAAATTTGAATTACGTAGCACAGTTATGAAATAACATGGGACTATATTAACATAAATAAATATGCAAACAGCACACTCTTTTCTATACATTTAAAGCACGTTCCCTCAGGCACTACATTAGGCAACGTTTATTTATCTAATTAAAATGACTAAAAAGTCTCTTACTTGTGTATGGTGCTTTGATGTATAATGTACTAAATAGTTGCATGTAATACATTTAATTATCTCAGTAACTCTGTTAGATTGTCCCTATTTTACAGATGGGAAAGACTTGTCCCTATTTTACAGATGGGAAAGCAGTAGCTCAGAGAGGTTAATGTATAGTTCAGTGACACATAACATGACAAAGCTGGGACTTAATTAAATGTCAGTGTTCAGGTGCATGAGCCAATGCTCACTCCATAGTTACACAGTTGCCTATAATTGTTTTAATATATGCTGTAATTTAGGCTTCACATTAATCCTGACAGGCCAATTAGCCCAAATTAATGTTTTTTACCCAAGTCAGTGGATAGAGTCAAGAGGAGCTTTGGAAAAGGCATAGATGTGACACTGATTATTAATAACTTTACATATCTAGGAGGGTTTCAAAATATCCTCCTCTATATATTTACAATTGATCCCTAAGTTTGGAAGAAACTTTGCAAATCTTTAACCATTTCTCCCCAAGCCCATACCACTTGAGAAATGCGCCTTGTGACCAGGAGAGAACAGAGAACATGAATATGAAGGTTACTTCATTTATTCCTGTTCATAACAGTTGAAGGGTTGCAAGGGGTTTAGAGTTGGATTTCTCTAAAAAAGTTTTAGATCTTTTGAAAAACAAACAACCTCTAGGAAACACTACAGTAATGTTTTAAAAACCACTGGATTTACAATGATTAGACAATGAAGAGAACAGTTAACAAAATTTTACACTGAAATTTGGCAACTCTCTTGCACCTATTATTTTAGAGGGACTCTTCTCCAAATGTGTGATTCTGTGTGCATGTTGTGTGTTTAAAGAAACTATTTCTGGGAGAATTCGTAAACCAATATCCAAATTGCTTCTGGATGTAGGAACTGCTTGGCTATGGAGTATGGAAAGAAGAATCCTCATTGTGCACTGTGTGTAATTTTTGATACTTTTGAGTTGTATGTTATGTAAAAAATAACATCATAAAATAAATCTCTTGCCTCAAACATCTCTATTCCAACATATATACAGATGAGTGTCCAATGGGATCAATCTATGTCAGTACAAGTTCCATGAAAAAGATGATTTTCACTAACTAAGGGTTCTTTTTCTTTCTTTTTTTTTTAGTTAACTCAGAGGTCCTTTGAAATGGTAGCATAAAGGTAAGATTTCATTATGCATTTTCAAATTGTCTCCTAATAGTGATTTCAATGTATATAACTAACAATAAAAAATTGAGAGAATTCATTTCCTTACACTGTTTAGACTTTTTATTGCTTTTACCTTATTACATTACTTGGAAATAAAATCTCTGAAAAAAACTTTTCTAATATGTTTATTTACAGCTATAAATTCTCCTCTTAGAATTTGCTTCCATTATGCCTCATAGATTTTGGTATGTTGTGCTGCCATTGTCATTTTATTCTAGAAACTTTCTAATTTTGTCTGTGATCAATTGATTATTCAAGTGTTTACTATTTAATCTCCATGTGTTTACATGCTTTCCATAGTTTCTTTTGGTACTGAGTCTTAGATTCATTCAGCTATGATCTTATGGTATTCAGATTATTTCAGTTCTTTTGTATTTATTTAAACATACATTATAGCCTGAAATATGGTCTGTTCTGGAGAAAGTTCTGAGTATGACTGATAAAAATTTGTATTATATTGTTGGGTAAAGCACCCTAAAGATATCTGTTCAGACCATTTATTTGATGCATCTCAACATCATAAAAAAAACCAAGAGAAATACAAATCCAAACTTGTAGAAGGAAAGAAATTATATAGATCAGAGAAGAAATTAATGAAAT
The DNA here is from genome assembly GCA_004027455.1 of Hydrochoerus hydrochaeris. Classification (NCBI taxonomy): domain Eukaryota; kingdom Metazoa; phylum Chordata; class Mammalia; order Rodentia; family Hydrochaeridae; genus Hydrochoerus; species Hydrochoerus hydrochaeris. The sequence continues at coordinate 9,712 of PVLA01008851.1, read as the reverse complement.
GGAGGCGAAACATAAAATTCCAAAGGATCAGTGAATAAAAGAGTTGATTTTTTGAAAGGATAAATAAAATTAATAAACTCTTAGCCAAATTTACCAAAAGAGGAAAAGACCATTTCAGTGCAATTAGAAATGGAAAGGATGAAATCATAGGTACTGCTGAAATTGAGATAGTTATAAAAACTAACATTCCAATAAACTGGAGAATGTAGATGAAATGGATACATATGAATATCAAAACTGAACTAAGAAGATACAAAAACCTAAATAGAACAGTAATAGGTGATGAAATAGAGGAAATAAGAAAAAAACATAACAAAGGAAAGCCCGGGTGCTAATGGATTCATCACAGAATTCTACTATAACTTAAGGAAGATCTACTGTTAAGATTCCCCAAAATCTTACTTGAAATTAAAAGGGAAGGAACTACCAAACTCATTCCTTGAAGCTGGCATTAACCTGATATTAGAAAACTACAGGTCAATTTCCTTAATAACAAAGATGCAAAAAAATCTTCAACAAGACGCTTGCAAACAGAAAGTAACATGCCATTAGAAAGTTATGCATCATGACTAAGTTGGCTTCCTCCCCGGGAGCATGGTTGGTTCCACATACATAAATCAGTAAATGTAACATACCACATAAGTAGATGAAAGAACAAAAATGATATGGTTCCTCAATAAATGCAGAAAAAGCTTTTGACAAATTCCAAATTCTATTCATGATAAAAGTATTGACAAAAATAGGTATAGAAGGACCTTACCATAAGATGACAAAAGCCATTTGTGACAAACTCACTGCCAACATCATACTACAAAGCTGCAATAATAAAAACAGCATAGCATCAGAAACTAAACAAAACAAAAACAAAGAAACAAAAAGCTGGAACTGAATTGAAGATACAGAAACAATTCCAGGTACATTCAGATGTATTATCTTAAATAAAGGAGTCAAATCCTTTTGCTTGAGTAAAGATGGCCTCTTTAGCAAATGTTGCTGGAAAAACTGGCTATCCACAGGCTGAAGATTGAACCTAGAACTGTATCTCATACCATGTACTAAACTAAATTAAAAATGAATCAGCTATCTCAACATTAGCACAGAAACATTTAATCTGCTGGAAGACAAAATAAGTAAAACTCCTGAAGACATAGGTTTAGGCAAAGACATTCTGAACGAAAGCACAATTGCATAAGAAATAATGCCTAGAAAAAACAACTGAGATCACTTCAAATTAAAAAGCTTCTGCATAGCAAAGGAAATTATCAACAGAGTAAAGCAACAACCTACAGAACATTAAAAAAGTTTTGCCAGCTACTCCTCAGACAAAAGAATAATATGTAGAATATATAAAGAACTAAAAAAATTAGACTTTTTGGGGAAAGAAGTCAAGATGGCTGATCAGTGAGCAACAAAATACAAGGCTTCCTGGGAGAAACAACTCATATGCCAGAATAAAACACCCTGGAGAGACCCAGACAGAGGGAGATGGATCCTCTTGACACAGGAAGAAATTAAAACATAAAAAAGCTCATCAAATATGTCGGGACTACAACTGAAACAGCTAAAAATTATGGGACACAGTGTTTTCATTTGTGGTAACCCACCAAATTTGCAATGGCCTGAGTCCACGCCAGCCAGCAGAGCCGCTCAAACTCATTCCCACTACCACTCACAGGAACCACAGCAGCACTGAAGTCATGGGTTGGTGAGCCCAACGGAGAGTGGAGCCAGCAAAGGGACCTTCATTAATCCATGGTCAGTGCTGGGAATGAGACCCCCACCCACGGGAAGGGCACGACCAAATGTGCGACATGTTGGAATCGGGCAAGAGGTGCTTGAACTGGGAGCGACAGTGACTTCAGTTGGTTCCTCCCTCCCCAGAGCAGATTCATGGAATTTGCTTGGACTGGGCCACGCCCATGGCTGGGACCCAGTGAGCCGTCCCAAATCAATTCCCTGTGCCTAGTACTCACTAACCAGGTGAAGGCCCCAGAAGTTTGGCTGGGCAGGTGGGGAGGTGCAGGCAAACACAGCCACTGTTTACACCTCAGTGACAAGAGCAGGCAGGAGAGGGTGGAGGTCCCTTGCCAGCGTGCTTTGGAGGAACTGTGGCCCACAGGGAAGGAGGCTGGGACCTGCATTGTAACTAACTTGTGTGGAGGAAGCCGGGACCATGACAGGATAGAGAGGCAGGAGGAGGCCCCTAGCCCAGAACCCTTAGAGCCCTGACCCAGGAGAGGGAAAAACAAGGGAGACTGAGGGTGGCAAACACGCAACATCAGACATAGCTTCAATGGACATTAAGAGATATCTTCGGAACCTTGTAAATGAGCTCAAAACTGAAATACTAAATCAGGTAAAGCAAGATATGAGTAGAGTAATAAAACAAATGCTCTCAGGAAGCATCTCTCAGGATGATACAGATGGAAGAAGGGAGGAACACAAAAAAAGGAGAGAAACATTGGATAAAGAATATAAAGAAAATATAGAATACATGAAGCAGATTCAAAGAGACTACCAGGAAATTAAAAACTCCATTGAAAGCTGGCAAAACTCCTTAAAAGAAACTAAGGATAGACTATCAAAACTTGAAGACAAGTTTGCAATGTGTGATC